>CAUYLG010053354.1:0-13280 GCA_963573385.1 Cacajao melanocephalus | reverse complement strand
TCTTTGTCCAATCTATCATTGATGGGCGCTCGGGTTGGTTGCAGGTCTTTGCTATTGTAAATAGTGCCGCAAAGAACATAAGTGTGCATGTGTCTTTATAACAGAACTATTTATAATCCTTTGGGTATATACCCAGTAATGGGATTGCTGGATCAAATGGTATTCCTATTTCTAGGTCCCTGAGGAATCGCCACACTGTCTTCCTCAATGGTTAAACTAATTTACACTCCCACCAACAGTGTAAAAGTGTTCCTATTTCTCGAAATCCTCTCCAGCATCTGTTGTCTCCAGATTTTTTAATGATCACCATTCTAACTGGCATGAGATGGTATCTCATGTGGTTTTGATCTGCATTTCTCTAACGACCAGTGATGATGAGCATTTCTTCATATGTTTGTTGGCCTCATATATGTCTTCTTTTGAAAAGTGTTTGTTCATGTCCTTTGCCCACTTTTGAATGGGTTTGTTTGTTCTTTTCTTGTAAATCTGTTTTAGTTCTTTGTAGATTCTGGATATTAGTCCTTTGTAGATTCTGGATATTAATCCTTTGTCAGATGGGTAGATGGCAAAAATTTTTTCCCATTCTGTTGGTTGCCAGTTCACTCTAATGATTGTTTCTTTTGCTGTACAGAGGCTCTAAAGTTTAATTAGATCCCATTTGTCTATTTTGGCTTTTGTTGCTGATGCTTTGGTGTGTTAGTCCTGAAGTCCTTGCCTATGCCTATGTCCTGAATGGTTTTGCCTAGGTTTTCTTCCAGGGTTTTTATGGCGTTAGGTCTTACGTTTAAGTCCTTAATCCATCTGGAGTTAATTTTAGTATAAGGTGTCAGGAAGGGGTCCAGTTTCTGCTTTATGCAGATGGCTAGCCAGTTTTCCCAATACCATTTATTAAACAGGGAATCCTTTCCCCATTGCTTGTTTTTGTCAGGTTGGTCAAAGATTAGATGGTTGTAGATCTGTGGCATTGCCTCCGAGGCCTCTGTTCTGTTCTATTGGTCTATATCTCTGTTTTGGTACTAGTACCATGCTCTTTTGATTACAGTACCCTGGTAGTATAGTTTGAAGTCAGGAAGCATGATGCCTCCAGCTTTGTTTTTTTTGCTTAGGATTGTCTTGGCTATGTGGACTCTTTTTTGGTTCCATATGAGGTTTAAGGTGGTTTTTTCCAGTTCTGTGTAGAGGGTCATTGGTAGCTTGATGGGGATAACATTGAATCTATAAATTACTTTGGGCAGTATGGCCATTTTCACGATATTGATTCTTCCTAACCATGAGCATGGAATATTTTTTCATCTGTTTGTGTCCTCTCATTTCCTTGAGCAGTGGTTTGTAGTTCTTCTTGAAGAGGTTCTTTACATCCTTTGTTGGTTGTATTGCTATTTATTTTATTCTCTTTGTAGCAATTGTGAATGGGAGTTTACTCTTGATTTGGCTCTCTGTTAGTCTGTTACTGGTGTATAGGAATGCTTGTGATTTCTGCACATTGATTTTGTATCCTGAGACTTTGCTGAAGTTGCTTATCAGTTTAAGGAGATTTTGGACTGAGATGATGGAGCCTTCTAAATGTACAATCACGTTGTCTACAAATAGAGACAATTTGACTTCCTCCTTTCTTAACTGAATACATTTTATTTCTTTTTCTTGCCTGATTGATCTGGCTAGAACTTCCAATATTATATTGAATAGGAGTGGTGAGAGAGGGCATCCTTGTCTAGTGCCACATTTCAAAGGGAATGCTTCCAGTTTTTGCCCATTCAGTATGATATTGGCTGTGGGTTTGTTGTAAATAGCTTTCATTATTTTGAGATACATTCCATTGATACCTAGTTGAGAGTTTTTAGCATAAAGAGTTGTTGAATTTTGTCAAAGGCCTTCTCTGCATCTATTGATATAATCATGTGGTTTTTGTCTTTGGTTTTGTTTATGTGGTGGATTACATTTATAGACTTGCATATGTTGAACTGTCCTTGCATCCCTGAGATGAAGCCTACTTGATCGTGTGGTACTGAGAAGAATTATATTCTGTAGATCTGGGGTGGAGAGTTCTGTAGATGTCTATTAGGTCTGCTTGGTCCAGATCTGAGTTTATAAGCTGTCCAATAACCAAAATAGAATAATGTTGGTATTTAATACAAAAACAGATCCCACAGACCAACGGGATTGAATAGAAAACTTAGAAATATAGCTGCACACCTGCAACCATCTCATCATTGACAAAGCTGACAAAAAAAAAAGCAGTGAGGAAAGGACTCTATTCAATGAATGGTTCTGGGATTACTGGCTAGCCATATGCAGAAGATTGAAAGTGGACCCCTACTTTCACTTATACAAAAATCAACTCAACATAAATTAGAGACTTAAATGTAAGACCTAAAACTCTAAAAATCCTATAAGAAAATCTAGGAAATATTATTCTGGACACTCATCTTGGAAAAGAATTTATGACTAAGTCCCCAAAAGCAATTACAATAAAAATAAAAATTGACACGAGACCTAATTAAACTAAAGAGCTTCTGCACAGCAAAACAAACTATCAATAGAGTCAACAGACAACCTACAGAATGGGAGAAAATATCTGCAAACTATGCATCTGACAAAGGTCAATATTCATAATCTATAAGGAACTTACTGCATCAAGTAAAAAAAAACAAATAACACCATTAAAAAATGGGTAAAGGACATGAACAGATACTTCTCAAAAAAGACACACATGCAACCAACAAATATATTTTAAAATTCTGAATTTCACTAATTATCAGAGAAATGCAAATCAAAACCACAATGAGATACCATCTCACACCAGTGAGAATAGCTGTTACTAAAAAGTCAGATGTTGATAAGGTTGTGGAAAAAAGGGAATGTTTATACACTGCTGGTGGGAATCTAAATTAATTCAGCCACTGTGGAAAGCAATTTGAAGATTTCTCAAAGAACTAAAAACAGAACTGCCATTCAACCCAGGTATCTCATTACTGGGTATATACTCAAAGAAAAACAAATTATTCTACCAACAACGCACATGCACTCCTATGTTCTTCATGGCACTAATCATCACAGCAGCCAGATAGAATAAACCTAAATGCCCAACAACAGTAGACTGAATAAAGAAAATGTGGTATATATACAAATAGAATACTACACAGGCATGAGAAATAACAAAAGCATATTCTTTGCAGCAACATGGATGCAGCCAGAGGCTACTATACTAAGTAAACTAGTGCAGGAACAGAAAACCAAATACTGAATTTTCTCACTTATAAGTAGGAGTTAAACACTGAGTACAATCAGACACAGAGATAGGAACAATAGACACTGGGAACTACTAGAATGGGGAGGGTGAGAAGTAGATGAAGATTCAAAAACAATCAAGTACTATACTCACTACCTGGGTAATGGGATCATTCATACCCCAAACCTCAGCAACATATAATATATTTACATAACAAACCTGCACGTGTTCCCCTGAACCTAAAATAAGTTTTTAAAAAGTAAAAACAAAACAAACCCAAAAAAAATTAAAAAGGACAGATTAAGCCCAAACTATAAAGGGCCTATATATATATATATATACATATATATATATGTCAATAACACAGAAATGAGACAATAGAGAAAAATCAATGAAACCCAAAGTTGGATTTTGAAAAGAAAAATCCACAAATGTGGAACCTGTGAATACAGAGGGCAGACTAGGAGAAAAGTCACAGACAGGCAGAAAAATATTTGCAGTATATATGACTGAAAAAACTTTCATTCAGAATATATATTTTTTTTAACTCTTAACAACTAAATACTGAGAAGACAATCAACCCAATTTTTAATGGGCAAAATATTTGAATAGTCACATCACAAAAATTATACAAATCTCTGATGAATACATGAAAAGATGCTGAACATAATTAGTCAACAGAAAACTGCAACAAAACCACAGTCAAATACCACTACACACCCACTAGAATGGCTAAGATTTTAAAAACTGACAATAACAAGTATCGATGAGCAACTCTCGTATATTGCTGGTGGAAGCTGAAAATGACACAACCCTTTTTTAAAATACTTGGACCATTTCTTATAAAGTTAAACACACATTCACCATATGACCCCAAAATTCCACATCTAAATAATTACTCAAGAGAAATGTAAACACATTTTCACACAAAAATATGTATGTTCACAACAGCTTTATTCATAATAGCTAACAGCTGAAAACAACCTAAATTCATCATGAAACAAACGGATAAGCAAATTGTGATGTATCTACCCCATGAAATACTAACCTATAATAAAAAGGAATTAAACATTATTCAAAGAAGTGTCCCAGGATCTTGATCCCACTTGTTTAAAATTTCCTTTGAAAGCTCTTGCTCTTGTCTTCACAATCTGGACACAATAGTACTGGCATCCATCAAGTGGAAAGTTTGCTCAACTTTAATTTTTCCATCAAAATTGTGTAAGCACAACCAATTGAGATGTTTGTGGCATTAGTTATTGTTTCTGCTGTTAATTATCAGGCCTGAAGAGGACTGACATAAACAAGATGAATTTTTTCCTCGCAAATTGATGTGGATGGTCTGTCACTGTGAGCTTCATCTTCAATGTCATCTTGTCCCTTCTTAAAAAGAGCTATCCATTTGTAAAGTGCTGATTTATCTGGGGCATTGTCCCCATAAACTTTTCATAAAGCATCACTGATTTCACCATTCTTCCATCCAAACTTCACCATAAATTTGATGTTTGTTCTTGGTTCAATTTTAGCAGAATTTGTATTGCTCTGATAGGGTCTTTTTTCAAACTGATACCTTAACCTTCTAAGTATCTCAAACTAGCTCCTGTTCAGACATGTTATAGCAAGTTAGTATAAGTTTATTTGGGTGAAAAACAAATTGAAACCTATGCATAGTTTTTTCATAATATATATTTTCCATGAACGTTTTTAAGAACCCTAGTACACTCTTCTGAAATGGAGAAGTAAAAGATGCTATGAAACCACATAGAAGGAGTGCCTAGCCCAGATTTGTGTCATCCTAGAGGGTTTCCCAGAGGAAGTGATTTTTGAGACAACTATGGGTTACCCAAAGAGTTAGGAAGAGAATGTGCTTGGTTAGAAACCCGGACCCCTTGGAAACCAAGGGTGATGTCATTGTGCACAGCTACCCACTGTAAATGAGATGTCTCATTATGTGAACTTCAATTCTACCCAACAAATATTTATTAAAGTTCTAATATATAGAAGGCATTCTACATATTGGAGTCAAAGAGAGAAAAAAAAGAGTGTGAGGATGAGCCATACCTTCAAGGAGCTTATAATATGTTGAAGAGGTAGAGCTTAAACACAAAAAAATATATTTACAGAGTTTTCATAGTAATCTAAATCAGCTTTAAAAGCCACCTACACCACACACAAGTGGTCATTTACTCTAAGTAATATAAGGTGTGGTGGCTTAAGTGGCAGGAAAG
Organism: Cacajao melanocephalus; assembly: GCA_963573385.1. Classification (NCBI taxonomy): domain Eukaryota; kingdom Metazoa; phylum Chordata; class Mammalia; order Primates; family Pitheciidae; genus Cacajao; species Cacajao melanocephalus. Next base: position 7,823 of record CAUYLG010053354.1, on the reverse strand, counting down.
AAGGCTACAAAAGGGGTTGTGGGGGGTAGGGAGACAGAAGAAGGAAAGAATACAGGCTTGGGAAAGGATCTTGACAGCCATAGATACACTGCTAAGCACAGACTTCCTGCTGTGTTAGTGGACTTGGGTAGGCAGGAAAAATAGGGCATGCTTCTTCCAGCTATTTTTCTTCTGATCTCCTTTAGCCATCACCAGTCACACTTCCCCTATAGCAGAAGATTGTGCCTAGCATGTTCTGGAAAGGCAAATGGTATGGGTGGACAGACATAATGGAGAAGCAAAATTACACGTAACAACCCAACATCCAACTTATCCTCAGCACAACCTCTCAATAGGCCTTGGAGTCCCAGGTAGATGGTTCCCAGAAAAGCAGATAATACTACTTCCCTTCCTTCTCAGGAAACTGGAAGAAAGCCCACACATTCTAATGTTTAATTAATCAGTGAACAAACATACATAACATTTCTGTGTTCCAGACTGGAGATACAATAATGAGCAAGAGAGTTTTTGTCCTCACAGTGTCTAGTAGGAGAGAAAGATACAGAAAATACAGGGAAGAGTATATGGTGCCACTGGAGTACAGAAAAAGGCAGCCAGACTATCCTTAGGGAGACAACACAGATTTCCTTGAGAAAAATGCTTTCATTATATTTATACACCATCTAATGATGTTAGACCTTGTTTCCTTTAAGAAACCGGTGGGGGAGGGCAGGAAGAAAGAAGTTATCCGGCAACACATGAAAAAAAGATCATTGGTATGAAAAACAGATTTGTCACAGTCCAAGTAAAGTCAGGTTTCACAGTCAGTGGTGTTTGCTCTATGGATAAAACAAATGTGCTGTTGGCAAAGCCAGGGTTGAGTGCCAGATTCAACAGCCCATAAATCCTGAAGTAACAGAAAGCACAAAGCAGACCTGGCCCCAGTCTGCACTGCTGCTTTGTTAAAGTTATCTGGGCCACTCGGCAGCTTCGAGAGATGGAGGCCAAACCAGAAAAAGTAGGTGCTAGGAGTAAGGAATTGAAGTTGAAGGAGGAGTTCATCCATATCTGGCCCATGTGAGGAGGCTGCAGGAGAGAGTATGAAACATGCAATGCAGCCCACACTGGTTTCTTGACCAGAAGAGAGGGAAATAGATGAATCAATTAATGAATGAATGAGAGGATGGATAGATAGATTGTTGGAAGGAAGAATATGGGGAGGGGAGAAGAATATGCTACAGAAAACCTTTTGGGTAGAAGGGAAAACTGGTTTCAATGAGGCCAACCAACTGGGAAATGCCTCTGGTTAGAAATCATTCAACTACACCTCCCTGAAGTTGACCACATGACATTTTTCTCCAGTTCTTTAAACCAAAATCAAGGCTGTACCATCAATGTTGAAAAAGCTGAAAATTCAAAGGAAACATTTCCGATGCTGTGGGTATCATCTGGGGAAGTCCATGCTAACTCTACCCTAACTTGAAGTCTGATCACTTACTTTCAGGACAGGGACTGAGAGAGGACTGTCACGAGAAAGATTAAAAATGAGACCAAAGCAACCACGACCACAACAAAAAGAGAGAGCAATAAAGAAGAGACTTAGAAATGAACACCCACTTGCATTCAGATGAAAAGGTTGAGTCAAAGTGGTGTTATGGAGGTGACAGATCCTATATTATAGCCAAGAACCCCTAGAACTAAACAAATACAGTGGTTTTTTTCTTTCCTCTCAGTAATGTGATTGCTGTTTACCTGGTGCGGGAAACGGGGTGAGAATGGGAAAAAGAGACATGTTCTAAGATGCATAATGGTTTAGTTAACACATGTAATTCAGTCAGCTGACTTGTCTATTTTGTGTTTTGTTTTGTTCTGTTTTGTTTTCAATTTGCTTTAGTAGAGCTGGCCTCGGTTGCAGTAGTGAAGTAGGAAAAGATGGTCATTGGCACCTGAGGAAAATTCTACCTTTCTTCCTCACCCCTTCTTTTTGCAATCTCCTGCCCCATTCCCTCTGTGTGTACCATCCACACTTCACTCTGCACTACTCTCAAATTCCAGGGGCTCCTCATGCTGAGACTCTTTAGCCAGATCAGCACTCCCACAGCTATAGCTTCTCTGAGCTCTTCTTCAGCAGCAGTTTACAAAGGGCCTGTACAACATTTCATTTGTCATTGCGCACAACAGCCCTGTGAAAGAGTCAGCTAAAATATCATCATCACTAATTTACAGATGAGGAAATAAAATGACTTGTCCTATAGTAACTGGCAGATTTTGGTAAGGACCCAGATCTTTTAACTCAGAGATAAAAGAGTCTCAGAGTTCCTTCAAGCAAATCACACTGGATAAATGAAAGAGGATGTATAAAATGTAATTCATACAAAAATTTAGTAGCTGTATAACAATGAGTACTTAATATGATGCCTCTAAATTAACAGCTATGAGTAATATAACCTGTTTGTTAACATTTTCCAATTATATATTTGAAATAACAAATACCAGTCACTTGACAAATGGTTGGACTATGATGTCCTTTACTTAACAACATTTTTTAATACTGTAATGGATGCTGTGGTATGCCACTCAGTGCCAGATTCAATAGCCCATAAATCCTGAAGTCCAATCTGTGTCCAGAATGAAGCACATTCCTTTTCCCCCAAGCTGTTGGGAGTATTGACAGCAGCTGACAGTTCTCAACTGCATCATTCTCTGGAAACTGCCCAGCTTATGAAAGCTGCTTTGCCCAAGATTATGCCTCACTCCCAGGGCCAACCTGCATCCAATCACTGGTGGATGATAACTAAAGACCCAGTTCCCTTGCCTCAAGGTGGTAGGATTCTGAGGGGCTATCTAAACCCACCCAGGGCATCTATGAGGATTCCATGAGGATTTGTGACTGTTTTGCATTTCAATTCTTCCTTCTGCCTAATCCTACTTCCTTCCTTCTCCCACAGGTTATTCAAACAAATCTCCTTGAAATACTTTTCTACTAGTTTAGAATAGCTAACTCCTATATTGCATTGTGTTTTAGCAAAAGATCCACAGGAGGTAACTCATAAGTGCTTTTTGTATTGACTATTTGATTTATGAGCCTGGAATTAAGGCTTTATATGGGATGATGCATAACAGTTATTTTTTCAGAAACAATCTAAATTTGTAATCATTATTGCAGAGTTCATCTGTTTCTCAGACTGTGGTAACTATATAAATTAGGATTCTACCATGCCCCCAACATGTAAAGTTGGGAGGGGGAACATAAGAAGGAATAGGAAATGTGAGAAGACATGCATTAACTATAAGCAGTTTCCTTGTAGTGTCAGGGGGTAGGCTGAGGGGCTCCTCAACTAAGGATTAAGTGGTATTTAAACTCACTGTCAACTGCTCACTTTGCCAAAAAATTACTTTTCGGCTAATTTCTCTCAATCTCTGAAAGGCATATTTTACTGATTTTTTTATGGGCTCAATAAATCCCTAGGCTATATTGGTCATTTGATTACTGCTCATTTTGATTACTGCTTATTGTAATTCCCTACCTCCCCAAAATAGATGATAGATAGATGATGGATGGATGGATGGATGGATGGATGGATGGATGGCTGGCTAGCCAGATAGATAGATAGATAGATAGATAGATAGATAGATAGATAGATGTAAGATAAAAGCAGAAGTTTGTCTTTAAAGTCCCCAAGAAAGAACAAGCAGCCCCGAGAGTCCTTTCCTCTTTGGCCCACTCATATTGGGAGTTTCTCCAGCCAGGAACTTCCTATGAGGAAGAGGAGAAGAGAAGGCAGAAATCTGTCATTCAGAGAAGACACAAAATACAGCATCTGCCACTTGGATTGACATTTTACTTTATCAGCCCTTAGTAGAATCTCAAAGGTCCCTGGGACACTTTGTTGTTAAGGAGGAATTTTCTTAGGTTAGGGATTTCCCCAAGAGTCTGTGAGTTTTTCTCTCCATAGTTGTTGAGAGCCACTATCTCACTGCCCGAATGGTACTGGATTTTGTTGATCATTGGATTTGCGATGCTGCAGGTATTAATGGAAACACAAGTAATGGGATTTTTTCTACTTTTTCTTTCAAGTGGAGTGTTCCACCTTCACCCCCCAAAATAAACAAAATCAACATAATGTCCAGTGTTTTAGAATGCATAAACATTCAATCCAAGCTACTATAACTTCTATGATTAATTTCTAAAAGATTTTATTATGAGTTGATCTTATTTTGAAAGTAAAAGCAAAGTGTATTGGAGGAGCATATCTGACTTTAAATCATTGGTTTATCATTTAGTGTCAATGTGATCTTGAGTTTACTTAAAGGTGCCTTTATCAGGAAAATGGAAATTGTAATGTCATTGTAGTTTTTATGAAGAATAAATATACTGTTTGAGAAACATGTAATTTATGTGCTTAGCGAATAATGGCCATTCTTAACAGTTTTATTCATTCCAAATGCTCACTACAAAAATCCAGCTTTTTTAAAAAAAGATTCATTTAATTTATTTATGCCTAAGTCTCTTTATAAAACAGTACTGTTGGACTAGTTGAATTTCAAGGTTGCTTTCTATTCTGACTTCCTATGATCTAATTGTAACACATGAACAGAACAGATAAAGAAGCTATTATTTTTATACAGAACTTTAACAAATCTATTTTGATAGACAATTAGGTGAATGAGACAGAACACCACCTTTTTTATAACCAAATGTTGTTCTTTAAGTGCTTGAGATTTCAAGGAGTAATAAGAACATTAAAGATTTTTAAATATGAAGTTCCATATTGTTTTTTATCACAAAGTTCATTACAACTCTTATCTAAAAAATTGAGTTATTCTAATTAGTTAATTCTTTTGGTTGTTGTGAAGATTCAACTTTTAGGTAAACATAAATAATTAAGCATAGTGCCTAGCACATAGTAAGAGCAAATCAAAAGCAGCTGCTGATATTAACCATTACAGCAAAAGCATTTCCAAACACTCTCTCTCCCATTGCTCCTAATCTTTGCATGAATGGCTCATTCATTCATTAATTCATTCAGCAAATATCTGTTGAACACCATAGGTCATCTCCTCCCAAAGCCTTTTTCTGATTACTCAGTCTAGGCCACACCTCTTCTTCCAACACCACCCACTGTCACTCCTTCATATAACTGTGCTTCATTTGTTCCAGAAATGCTTATCACCACCTACAACTGTCTCATTCATTTATTTGTTTACTCACTTATTTTCTGCTACCACCCACGCACCCCACCCCTACCCTTCAGAACATACATTCCATAAAAGTGGGAATCATGTCTTCTCATTTACCAATGTATTCCCTACACAGTGCCTGGCTATACACACTCGGTGCTCACATAATCCAACTTTAATAGCAAAATTCCATATACAAATAATTAAACAATTCATTTGCTTTTCTTCATCAGTTATTTTGATATGTGGAATTTATGGGGGGGGAAGCTCAAAGAATTGAGGTCATTTAATTTGCAGAAGACAAATAAACATTTTAAATGGCCTTTAGTAGTCTGAAAGCCTGGGTTCTAGTCCTATGAGACCCTGTTCAGGTCCTCTCAAACCATATCCTTCTCTATAAAATGGGAAGGATGATATCCACTAGGACAAATGGATTCATAGGGCTGACATATGGCAAAGCACAAATATAGCTAGCATTAGTGTAAGACCCTATTCTTTAAAATACCCTTTGACATGCATTTGTCCAAATGAGTCTTACAAAAGTGACTCTCTGAAGTACAGAAGGAAATGAGTTATTTTCTTTTTTTTATTTTACACAAGATACTGATTGTAGAGAGTTCTGACATCCCTAAGAAGCAAGGGAGAGAAAGAAAGAGGGCAGAAGAAAGAGAAGGGTAAACCAACATATGTGCAAGATGTTATTTTTCATCACACTCTCACTTCATCTCCTACGTCCTCTCGGACACTATCATTCTTATTTTATAAATGAGAAAACCAAAGTTCAGACAGTTTAAGGTAATGACTGACCTGCAGGTAGACTACCGGTATATGAAGATAACAGGGTATGACGTCAGTTCCTCCAACTTCCAATCCCATACTCTTTGTTTCCACCATGTGGCTTCCAAAAATGATCAAGGGCAAGACATCTAAAAAAAGGTAAACATGCTATGAAAATAAAACTAATAATCACTTAATCATTTTTAAATAAAGAAAGTCATCGATTCTTTTTTTCCATTTTTAACTGAGCTCCAGAGGAAAATCCTATGGAATAACATGAGGATTGGCTAAGAGGAAGAATTTAATAACAAGTAGTGTTTTAGCCACTGATGAAGTTACCCAAAGATACCTTTGGAAAACAGTTTTAAGATGTGATTAAACCCTGACATCAAACCATTCATCATTCCAAGAGGATTTAAATGAGAGTCTTTATGACAACAGAGGTATAGATATTAACGTAGGATTCCTAGTGTAAGAATTAAAGAAAGAGGAAAAAAACATGAAAATAGGCTTGACAGTCAAGACAAATTTATTTTACAGAAAACAAACCTGAGAGGTGTTTTCTGGCCAAGTTAGGTCAGAGGTACCCTCTCTGGCAAACTAAGAGTTTTTAAGGATTCAGGGTGGGATAGTTTATCAGAGGCTTGGACTGCTTCTTTGTTGTGATTATCTGGGAGGGAGAGTTGTGTGTTTGTTCTCATACATTTTTCTGCAGCTGCAGGCTTATCCCCCAAGTGTGCTTTTAGCTTTCCTATCTTAGTGCACCTGAAGGGAAAGGAATGTGCTTATTAAGGCCCAGTATTTTAGTGGGGCTCATTGTATGAGAATGAAGTTTGGCAGTTACCCAAGAGACTTTCCTCCCACCTCCCTCAATGCCTGAGGTGTCTTATCTGAGTTTTCCTGCCTGCTCTTTCTGGCTCCTTGTAGTTAGAAGGTAAGTGATTTCCTTGAAATGCATGAGGCTGGAAAGGGAGCTGGGATTTAAAGTGGCGGCATTTGTCCAAGATGATGGTGCTCCTGCTCTATCACCCAGTTTATGTGATCCTTGATCTTTATAAAATAGAACTATCTTTTTAAATTACAAAAGATGTTTTTAGAGGAGAGATCCAAGATGGCCAATGAGCAGCAGCTCAGGATTGTAGCTCCCAGTGAAAGCACAGAGAGCAAGTGGACGCTCCACTTTCAGACGAATTTTTGTTGCCCACAGACTGGGAGATTCCCGGTGGAGGAGCCACACGGGTTGCCAGCGCGACTCTTTTGGCCGGCGCAGCTGTTATGCCAGCAACCCCAGCATGGCACTTTTCGGTGCAGAGTACATGGGACAGGGTGCCCTCTGAGTCGGGCTCAGCTGCTCCCATCCCCACAAAGAGAACAGCAATTGGAAGCACTGAGGATTGAGAGTTTCACAGCAAGCACAGCCGAACCCAGGAAGGTCTAGCTCTGTGGGGAAGCAGCATCCGCCAAAGGAAACTAAGAAACAGAAAAGACTTCATCACCGGGCGGAGAGAGATCCAAGATGGCCGATTAGCAGCAGTTCAGGATTGTGGCTTCCAGTGAAAGTGCAGAGAGCGAGTGGATGCTGCAATTTCAGATGAATTTCTGTTGCCCACAAACTGGGAGATACCCAGCAGAGGAGCCACACAGGTTACCAGTGCGACTCTTTTGGCCGGTGCAGCTGTTTTGTCGGCATCCCGGTGCAGCGTTTCTCAGTGCGGAGTATACAGGACTGGGTGCTCTTTGAATTGGGCTCGGCTGGTCCCATCCCCACAAGGAGAACAGCAATTGGAAGCGCTGAGGACTGAGAGTTTCACAGTAAGCACAGCTGAACCCAGGAAGGCCTAGCTCTGTGGGGAAGGGGCGTCCGCCAAAGGAAAACTAAGAAACAG
>CAUYLG010053353.1:0-58984 GCA_963573385.1 Cacajao melanocephalus | reverse complement strand
TCCTGGGTTCAAGCAATTCTTCCGCCTCAGCCTCCCGAGTAGCTGGGACCACAGGCGTGTGACACCACGCCTGGCTAATTTTTTTGTATTTTTAGTAGAGATGGGGTTTCACCGTGTTGGCCAGGATGGTCTCGATCTCTTGACCTCGTGATCCGCCCGCCTTGGCCTCCCAAAGTGCTGGGATCATAGGTGTGAGCCACCGTGCCCGGCCGCCTAATTTTTTAAAAAAATTTTGTAGAGACAGGGTCTTGCTATATTGCTGAGGCTGGTTTCAAGTGCTTCTGCCCTCAAGTGATCCTCCCACCTCAGCCTCTCAAAGTGTGGGGATTATAGGCATGAGCCACCACCCTGACCCTCTTTTTTTAAATCTAAATTAATTTATGTAAATAAGTCACTTTGTACTTTACTATAAATGCAACACCAGTTTCACAGTAAAAATAATTTATGAGTGGGAAAAAAACAATGATTCAATGAAAATTAAACAATGGTCAAATACTCTGCTTGCCCAAGAGTTTTGAGCTTAAGGTCTGCTTTCCTTAGCATAAAGGGAGATTTACAAGAACTGGACAGAAAAAAAATATGATCATATTACATTGAGACAAATTAACAGAAAAGTTATTGCTTTCTCATGATGCTGTTAAATGGTACTTAGTGCCTGTTGGTGTACCACCTAAAACTCTTGTGCCCCACCACTGGCATATGTGGCATATGGAGATAATATTTAACTAAAAAGTGTCTTAAATTCGAAGGTTAAAAAAATTAAACCAACTAAGTAAACAGCAAAATAATGTCCAATTTTTGTTTGTTTTAGAGACAGGATCTTACTCTGTCACCTAGGCTGAAGTACAGTGGCATGATCATAGCTCACTGTAAACTGGAACTTCTGGCCTCAAGCGATCCTCCCACCTGGGCCTCCCAAAGTGCTGGAATTACAGGTGTGGGCCACTGTGCCCAGCCTGGTTTTATTTTAAAATAAAAAAGTATATGAACTCTATGGAACTAAGATTGTATGATATTAAAAGCTGAATAGCCAAAAATATTCAAGAATCAGTTAAGGAAAAAGGTAACTGGTATTGCCAAAGGAAGTAAGTAGCGCTCTGCACCTATGAACAGTATAAATCAGAATTTGAGAGACTGAGTTTTCTGATGAAATTAAAAGGACCAATGAAGAAAGACAAACTAAAAATAATGTTCATGAGGTTTGCAGCAGAAAACTATAAGCTCAAGGCAAAATGTAAAGACTTTACCTATAATAGGCAGACTATAGGAATCAACACATCATAGAAATAATTTTGGACTAACTGTAACAAGATCTAAAATGAAACACTGCAAGTAAGGCAGAGCAACCGTCAGAAACTGAAGGTAAAGGCTATCTCAGCTATCAGTTTTACATAAGCCAGGACTGCATATTTTCCCTGCGACCCTTGATCACACACGTTCCTAAAACTTCAAGTAAGAGACTGTGAATAGAGACTAGAATTAGGACAGCAACTAGGTTTCACTTTCTAATTAAAAAAAAAAAAGTTACACATAATTTCTAACGGGTGAGCTTATAGTTCTAAATTCCTCTCTTGCCCCAAGCAAAATAAACTAAATAATATTCAGTCAGAACATATTAATATATCTGTAGCTAAGTGATGAAAAGGGTTTTGCAATCAGTCAAAATAATTATTAGGAAGAGTAATTTTACATTTCCTGGAGGCATAGGCTATTGACTTCTAATCTAACAAGTAATTCTCCTGAAAGTTCCTAAGATTCACTATTAAAAAGATCTCCAAGCAAACACCTGTTGCAAAATAAGTAAACTCCAACTCTCTATCCATTCAGTTCCCAAATATTTCTACATAAATACAGCAACCATTCAATATGGCGAATGCTGATTTTACTCTCTTTAAAAGAAAAAAGACAGTAGAAAGTGACACTTACTTGGTAAGATTTGTAATATGTGGATAGTTCATTACAAGTCCTCTCAGAAACTCTGATAAATCTTTGTAGGAATGGTATCGATAAAGAGCCAGATTTGAGGAAGAGCGTAACATGAGGCTTTCCAAACCATTTTCAGCTGAAAGGTCTTTAATTAAAGTTTCAAACTCTTTAGTAGTTGGATCGCTGACATCATCGGTGTTGGTGCTAGCCCCCTTTCCCTTCTTTGACTCATTGTTTAAATCTGTTGAGGATCGAATGAGTGTGAAGTTGACCTGAACAGCACCTTCACTCTTGACAGTCACATTCTTGGTAACTGGATTATACCTATGATAAAGGAGACAGATCAGCACCACACTCCTGCAGCTAGAGTATCCAAACCCTGGGAAAACAGGTGTGCAGAGAACATGTGAATCCTTGAGATAAATGTGGTGCATCTTCCTAAAGAGACAAAATTTTAATGCTAATTTATTTTTAATACATTAATAAAGAACAGACATGGGTATACTACAACATGTAAATGGATTTTTTTCATATATATATTTTTTAAGACGGAGTCTCGCTCTGTCACCCAGGCTGGAGTGCAGTGGCACCATCTCAGTTCACTGAAACCTCTGCCTCCTGGGTTCAAGTGATTCTCTTGCCTCAGCCTCCTGAGTAGCTGGGATTACAGGTGCCCACCACCACACCTGGCTAATTTTTGTATTTTTAGTAGAGATGGGGTTTCACCATGTTGGCCAGGCTGGTCTCAAACTTCTGACCTCAAGTGATGCACCTGCCTCCACCTCCCAAAGTGCTGGGATTATAGGCGTGAGCTACCGTGCCTGGCCTGGGTTTTTAAGATTAAATATATGACTTCAAAAGAAAGTTAATGTTTGTAGTGGATACTCTCATGTCTCCTGAAACTTGAATTCACTTGTCCTCTATCAGGGTATATGGGTGGAAAAGTTGGAGAGGTGCTAAATTAGGACATTCTCTGCCAAACACATCCTTCTCACCCTGTTTCTCAGATCCCCTGCTGCTTTAGTTAATACTCTTCCAAAATGGAAGAATCACAGAAAAGACCTCATTACTCATTAGTGTGAGGTTTTAACTCATCCATTTATGGACCACTAGATATATGGAAACCATTAAAAAAGGCAACAACTAAAATGTGTTCATGTGTTTACTCTTATTTCAATGTGTATTCAAACTAACTCTTCAAAAATAAGTTAGCTAGTAGGAAGAAGGGATATCCTGTGGTAACATCTATACTTATCAAAAGTTAAAGAAAACTACAAGAGAAACCTTGTATCTACTAAAAATACAAAAATTAGCCAGGCATGGTGGCACACGCCTGCAATCTCAACCACTTGGGAGGCTGAGACACAAGCATCCCTTGAACCCAGGAGGTGGAGGTTACAGTGAGCTGAGAATGTTACTGCACTCCAACTTGGGCGACAGGGAGAGGCTCTGTCTCAACAACAACAAAAAAGTTACTAGCATGTCAAATAGATTGCATTGCTTTGAGCTTGCCTTTATTTAGCAAATAAAGGGAATGAGAAACTTTCTTTCTATGCATTTTCTATGTTCTTTGTGCTTCATCAACTAATACTTTTGTTACTCTTTTAAAAGGAAAAACTATCTTGAAAACATTTCCAAGAAATTCTACTACGAATTGGAACTGACTTTATAGAATTACTTTGGCTGAACTCTCCTTTTAAATAAAAAAACCTAAGGACACAAGGACCAGCATTTGATGTGTATTCTAAAGTGTCCTGTTTAATGTTCAGGTTGGAAGCATTTCACAATCAGTAAATAAGCAATAACTAGAATACTTCTCCCAGGAATCTTTTAATTTTTTTCATATACTCTATCTGCCACTAAAGGAGAGTCAAAGGCATAACAAGCCCTAAACTTCCCAGCAATACATTCAAAGTTGCTTAACAGGCTCTCTAGGACATTCTGGTAATAATCTTCTAGATTGGAGCCATGTTTGTCTGTCCCCCAAGCATTCAATTTCAAAGCATTCAGTCACTTACCCTCGAGCAGATGCTGTGATTTTATAAGTTCCTGGAACCAAGAGACGCCAGTAATCTCCAGTTTTGTAAGTAGTCACTGGGTGATTAATTTCAGCAACACTAATGGTGGCATTTAATATACCCCTGCCATCTGTGGCATCTAGAACAAATCCTTTGACACCCTGATGAACCTGGATTAAGTACAAGGACACCAGATTTCAATAGTAAACATCATCTAATTATCTTGTGAGGTCATATTCAAACTAACAGATTGTTAACACAAATAAATGGAACAAACAGGAATTTAGGAGTTCAGAGTAAAGCTAAATGTAAATGTTCATTAAAATAATTCTGAAGGCTAATTTTTCATAGGCTTTGTTTCTCTTTATCATGAAGAATATAAATAATACTGTTTAAAGTTTAGCACATTCTGATTTTTCAGAATATGACATTCTACAGGAAAACAGGCCTAGCCTCTTCAAAAGGAAATGGCAATTTTTTAAAAATGGAAGGACTCTTCTAGATCAAAGAATAGTAAAGAGATATAATAATTAAATGCAATGCATGAAACATGACTAGATCCTGGTCATAAAATACAGCTATATAAAAAAAATACAGCTATAAAATTGCATTTGGGGGACAAGTATGGAAATTTAAATATAAACTAAGTATTAGGTAATATTAGAGAATTACTGTTAATTTTCTTGGGTAGGATAGTAGCATTTAGAGATAGTATGTAGGAGAATATCCTTATTTTTAGGAGATAAATGCTGAAATATTTAGGGGTAAAATACCATACCTGCAATTTATATTAAAATAGTTCAGTCAAAAATATGTGTGTATACAAATAAAATTTACATTAAAATAAAGCAAATAAAACAAAATGTTAAAAATGTTAAATCCAAATATAGGAATAATTATTGGCTAGTCATAACTTTTTTGTGTATTTAAATTTTTTCAGAATAAAATGTCTATACAGTAAACAAACTCACAGCCTTTATGTCACACCACGCAGGAAAAAGAAAAAAGCAGAAATGTACTGGCACAAAGTATTAGTCTGATTATCCTATTTAACATCAGCCCATTTTTTTGTACTCTTTCCCTATTAGCCACCATACATATCCAAACAAAAGGAAATTAATCATTTCACGGTAAATCACTGGCAGTAAGAAAAAGAATAAAAACACTTACTCCACAGCCTATCTTTCTATCACTTGGCAAATTATTAGGTGTGTATCCAGTTTATGTTGGTCTTTTATAAACACAGAGTAAAAAGTGACCACTAACCTCTAAGAGCGAAACATCACTACCTTGTTTAATAATTTTCTTCAACTTTTCCTCATGCATACAAATATACTCATTTCCATCCATGAATTTTCTAGATAAATATACTAAACCCCTTGGAATATACAAATTGGTTAAATATACTAAAACAAACTGAAATTTTAAAGAGTATATTCTAAAATCACTGCACAAAAACCATGTGTACACACAAAAATCTTTTCACTCTAAGGAGAAATTTCATACTTCACTCCTCAATAGTCACCTGTTTCATAAACTGGATTAGAGATCTTCGATTCTGTTCCCAAAAATTTGGCAGCTCTTTCTCAAATGGGTATTTCACACAACCTAGTTCAATAGTCACTTCAAAGCAATTTGTTTGTAAATAGTTCCAGTCCTGCATACCTCCTAAGGGATAAAAATTAAAATTAATCACTCTGAAGAAGTTCTAAACAGCTCAGATCCCAAAAGGTAAGCAATATTCCTAGTAAAAAGCCAAATTCATCTCTTATTAGCATTGACTGAAAAACAGTAATGCGTTCATGTGAGGGCACTTTGATGGTTGTGATACAAGCAAAACACCTATACTTTCATGTTTAATTGTTCAAATATAGCTTACACTCTTCCTATTAGCACATGTAAGATTCTTTGTAATAGCCAGAAGTAAAATGTAACACTTTAATGAAGTTTTAGTGATCAAAGTGTTACATTTTACTTCTAGCTATTTCAAATAGCTATACCTTCATGTTTAATTGTTCAAATACAGCTTACACTCTTCCTATTAGCACAGTAATAGCCAGAAGCGAAATGTAACATTTTAATAAGATTTAGCACATTATTCTTACTCAAACCTCAATGTACATCAAACATAAAAGTAGTTGAAAAGATTATTTAAATATTTTTAACTATTTAAATAATGTTTTAAAAATAATGATTATTTCTCAAAATTAAAAGATCAGTAACAAGCAGCACCATCTAGGAAAGCAGAAAGGCCATCAAGTTTCTAAGGCCTTGATATAAAAGAATCTTTACCTGGGACATTATACCAATTAGCTCCATTTGTTATTCCATGAGGAAAATATTCATTAGGGTACATATTCTTGCAAGGTCTACCTTGAAACATCTGGGAATTTTCCTGGAAAAACAAAAAGAATCTTTACTTGTATTTGTTTGTATCTCCATCAAAAAATTCTGGGAAGATACAGGAAAATAATAAAAGTAGCTTCCAACAGGGTGTGTGAGGGGTGGAGGTGGGAGTGGGGTAGAGATATGAGTAGTGAGACTTTTCAGTGTATAGCTTTTTTTGCCATTTTGATTTTTCACTATGTGAACTTATCTATTTTTAAAAATCAAACTTAAATGTGCTCTGTAAGAAAATATTGATGACTTCATTTATTACTTGCAATTACAAGTAATATAAAACCCAGCCAAACCCCTATCTAAAAAAAAAAAACTTCTGCTCATATTCATACTTTTGTTTCATGCTTTCACGGAGCTTAAAGTCCAAAAAAGATAGTACACATACAATGAGAGTAAGCAGCTTTCCCCGACTTCTAGTGGGAATAAGATGGCCCGTCTGTGCTCTGACTGCCCTCTGTACAATTATCTTATTACAACTAGTTGCATCTTTTTCTTCCCTAAAGACAATACACTATTCCTTGAAAAGTTTATTTTTTATTTTTTTTAAGATGGGGTTTCACCATAATGGCCAGGCTGGTCTTGAACTCCTGACCTCAGGTGATCCACCCACCTCGGCCTCCCAAAGTGCTAGGATTACAGGTGTGAGCCACCGCGCCCGGCCTCCTTGAAAAGTTTTGTGTCTCTGTGTCCTCAGCATCTAGCATACAGGAGGCATGCAACTGATCACTCAATGAAGGGTAAGAAAACTGCCATGGAGGCACAAATAAATGACATTGAAAGAGGAAAGAAAGATTACATCTGATTAGAGTAGCAGCGAGAGTTTCCTAGAAGAAACTGAGCTTTGAAAGATGGTCAGAACTTCATTTATCTCTTTTTGAAACAGAAAAAAAGCACTGAAAGTATGAAGAGAAAAATAGTAATTTCCCATTTTTCTACCACAAAGAATTAATCATTTAACTTTAAAATACATGAACAAGGACAGGTAAGCTCATGCCTATAATCCCAACACTTTGGGAGGCCAAGGTGGGAGAACTGCTTGAGCTCAAAAGTTCAAGGCCAGCCTGGGCAACACAGTGAGACCTTGTCTCTACAAAAAAAAAAAAAAAAAAAAGTCAAGCATGGTGGTACATGCCTGTAGTCCCAGCTCCTGGGGAGGCTGAGATGGGAAAATAGCTTTACACTGTCAAGGAGGTCAAGGCTGCAGTAAGCCACAATTGCACCACTGAACTGCAGCCTGGGTGACAAAGCAAGACTGTCTTAATAAAACAAAATAAAATAAACAATCCCCCTTTAGAAACTTAATATGCCAATTATAGGCTTATCATCCCATCACTCTCTTATCAAATAAAACACTATAATTTTAGATTATGGTAATAATAATTATATGCATGCTCTTTTGCTTTTGTTTTGTTTTGGTTTTGAATCTGGGTCTTGTTTTGTCACCCAGCCAAGAGTGCAGTGGTAGAAGCACAGCTCACTTTAGCCTCAATCTCCCCACGCTCAGGTGATCCTTCCACCTCAGCGTCCTGAGTAGCTGGGACTACAGGCATGCACCTCCACACCTGGCTAATTTTTGTATTTTTTGTAGGGATGGGGTTTCACCATGTTGCCCAGGCTGGTCTTGAACTTCTGCGGCTCATGCAATCTGCCCACCTCAGCCTCCCAAAGTGTTGGGATTACAGGTGTGAGCCATCACACCGGGTCTGGTTATATAACTTTTTTTTTTTTTTTTGAGATGGAGTTTTGCTCCTGTTGCCCAGGCAGGAGTGCAGTGGCACAATCTTGGCTCACTACAACCTCCGCCTCCCAGGTTCAAGCGATTCTCCTGCCTCAGCCTCCCGAGTAGCTGGGATTACAGGCATGCGCCACCATGCCTGGCTAATTTTGTATTTTTAGTAGAGACGGGGTTTCGCCATGTTGGACAGGCTGGTTTCAAACTCCTGACTTCAAGTGATCCACCCGCCTTGGCCACCCAAAGAGCTGGGATTACAGGCATGAGCCACCACGCCCGGCCATATAACTTTTATATACTGATTTTTTTTTTGACTTATATGTGAATAGAAAATGGATGCTCCACCCCTCAGTCTTCTTTAGGTTTTCAAAATCCACTTTATTGAGATATAATTTACATTCCACACAACTGACCAGGATGACACTCAAATTCCATTTAAAGTGTACAAATCAATGGTTTTTAGTATTCAAAGAGTTGTATAACCACCCACCACATTTCATCACCCCAAAGAGAAACTCTACACCTATTGGCATTCTCCATTTATCCCCAATCTCCACTTCACACCCCCACTGCAAACCCTAGGCAATCACCAATCTACTTTCTCTGTGTCTCTATGGGTTTGCCTATTCTGAACATTACATATAAATTGAATCATACAATATGTAGTCTCTTGTGACTTATTTCACTTAGCATGTTTTCAAGGTTCATTCAAACTGTACCATGTATCAGTACTTCATTACTTTTTATGGCTGAATAATATTCCATAGTATGATTTTTTTTATGTCTATTTATCAGACTGTTTACGCATTCATCAGTTGATAGATATTTGGGTTGTTTCCATTTGGGGCTATTATGAATAATGCTACTACAAATATTCATTTACAAGTTTTTGTGTGAACATGTTTCCATTTCTCTTGTACTAGGGTATATAGCTAGCAGTGGAATGCTGGTTCATACTATAATTCTATATTTAATGTTTTGAGGCACTACCAGACTGTTTTCCAAGGCAGTTATACCATTTTACATCTCACCAGCAATGTACATACAAAGGTTCCAATTTCTCCACATCTTTGCCTATGCATATTTTCCATTTTTTAAATTATAGCCATCCTAGTGGGTAAGAAGAGGTATCTTACTGTGGTATTGATTTGCATTTCTCTGCTGGCTACTAATATTGAGCATCTTTTCATGTGCTTGTTGACCATTTCATCTTCTTTAGAGAAATGTCCATTCAGATCCTTTGCCCATTTTTCACTTGGATGATTTGTCTTTATACTATTTAGCTGTAAGATTTATTTATATATTCTAGATCTAAGATGTTTATCAGATACATGATTTACAAAAATTTTCTCTTATTCTGTGGGTCATCTTTTTATTTATTTATTTTCTGGGGGGCTGAGGTCTCCTTCTGTTGCCCAAGCTGGAGTGCAGTGGCATGATCATAGTTCATGATAGCCTCTACCTCCTGGGCTTAAGCAATTCTTCAGCTTCAGCCTCCCAAGTAGCTGGGACTACAGGTAGGTACCACCGCACCCAGCTTCTGTGGGTTGTCTTTTTACTTCCTTGATGTTATCTGTTATGGATTAAGTTGTGTCCTCCAAAAATTTATTGAAGTCCTAACCCTCAGTACCTCAGAATGTGATCTTATTTGAAAATAAGTTCCTTAAAGAGGTAATCAACTTAAAATGAGGTGATTAGCACGGGCCCTATTCCAATATGACGGTGTCCTCATACAAAGGGGAAACTGGGATACAAAGACACAGGAAGAATGCCATGTGATGATGAAGGGTTGGAGTGATGCAGCTAGAAGCGAAGGAATGCCAAAAGTTGCCAGCAAAGCACCAGAAACTAGGGAGAAACAAGGAAGGATTCTTCCACAGTTTCAGAGGGAGCATGGCCCTGGCAACACCGTGATTTTGGACTTCTGGCCTCCAGAACTGTGAGACAATAAATTTCTGTTGTCTTAGACCACTCAGTTTGTGGAATTTTGTTACAGTAGAACTAAAAAATGAATAGTTTTCTTTGCAGTAAGTAAGTTTTTAATCTTGATGATATCAAATGTATCAACCTTTTTTTGTCACTTATGCTTTTGATGTCATATCTAGAGGAGAACCAAGGTCACAAAGATTTATTCCTTTTTTGTGTTTTATAGTTTTAGTTTTTATATTTAGGTTTATGACCTATTTTGAGCTAATTCTGGGGTGTGGTATGAGGAAAGTATCTAGTTTATTCTTTTGCATATAAATATCCAATTCTCACAGCACCATTTATTTAAAAAATCTAATCTTTGCCTATTGAATTGCCTTGGCATCCTTGTCTAAAAAAAAAAAAAATCAACTGACCATCAACTAAGAATCTTTTCCTGGGCTCTCAGTTCTATTTCATTGATCTATGTGTCTGTCCTTATGCCATTACCACACTGTCTTAATCACTGTAGCTTTATAGTGAGTTTGGAATTGGATGTATGAGTTCCCTAACTTTTGTCATTTATTCTTCATTTCAGAGATAATTTTGTCTTTTTCTTCCATTTTTTTCCTGAGCCCTATAAACTTTATTTCTCCCTGGTTTTTGTTTCCTGGCTTCTGTTTTTATTTTTTGACTATCTGAGTTGAGGTAGTTTCTCATATTCTCAATGTATGTTTGGGTATACTTAATCTGTTTAGAGTGCCAACTGAATGGTTTTCTTCTGCTTCTTATTTTTTGCTAATGGTAGGGTTTCCTTAGTTTCTATATGTGAAATTTCATTTCCTAATTTTCTGCAATAGTTTTCCATGGACTTTATTTTCCTCTTGTTCATTTTTATGATATTGGGCATGGAACATCATTCCTAACTTAATGGTACGCCTTTCTGTCAGTTAGCAAAATCCAGGTACCTCAGTGTGGTTGTTTTATTTATTTGTCTTGGTGGTAAGGGTGGAGCTGGGAGTCTTCTGATTTTAAAGTTATTTTCTGTCTTGTAAAAACCTTACATTTTCCACCGCTTTTTCCTTTTCTCATTCACCATCTAACTACCAAGAAGCACTTCTTCATTTCTTTTTGCCTTTTTTTTCCTCCTCCAGAAGCTATGAGTTTGGAAGATCTCCCTGTAACCATCCTCTCCTTTAAAATTTTGCTTATCCCATTAAATCTCACCGGATCCTTTAAGTTGTGTGCATTTTGAAATCTCTTCCCTGTATTCCAGAGCTCTCATCTGTCCAGTTACTCCTTTAGCAGTTTCGGATTTAGTGCATATGTTATGTATAGTGGTCATTCCAAATCACCTTCACAGCTGCCCTTCACTGGTACCCACTTCTGTCTTCTCCATACATTTTCTCGGTCTGCTTTACCTCATCATGAAGCTTTGTGGTGGGGTGAAGGTGGGGTAGGTGCATGATAGAGCATCCTGAAATTTGATTTTTTTTAAAAATTTACAGTTGTTTTGCAGTTTCAATATCTTCTGTGATGCCAACAGTGTGGTTTTGTGTAAAATTTGGTAGTTATAAAGTTGTTTTATATTGTTTAAAGAAAAATTCTGGGAGGTTGGTTATCACATAGCCATCATTGTCTTTGGCTGCTCAGAAGTCTCCCAAGACTATTTACTTTTCAGAAGTTTTGAAGAGTAAATATAAAGAAACTTGGAATGGTAGTTTCATGGGAGCTCATTAAAGTTAGCAGAAGACATTATTTTTAGAGGAGCTGCTTATTGACCAAGAAAAAGGAGGCTGTGAGTGAAGACTGAGGAGTTTAATTATCACCTTCTCCATTTACAAAATAAGATATGAAGACACAATATTCCAGGAGGCAGAAGGCAGTAGGATCAAGAAATGGAGAATATTGTTAAGACACATATGAATAACAAGTGAGAAGACAGAATCTTAGTGAACTCATGTCAGATTACTCAAAGTTCTACTTTAGTTCAATGCAACATGATCTACTATGAATAAGAGGGATAGAGCTGGAATAGAAGGCTCAGATGGAGGACAAAGGCTCTGAATCACCACAGAGGGAAATGAGCCAGGGAGTCAAGTAGCTAAACAGGAAATACTGTCATGTAGGACTGAGGGTTCAGCTGAAGTTGGAGACCATACATATGGACTATAGCAAATTGCCATGACTGTGTGACTACTCTGGGCTGTACTTGTAATATTGGAATGGGGAAAAGAGACAATGATAATTACTGAGGATTGGAGGGCAAAGCAGATATGTCAAAAGGGTATATAAGATCCTTAGGAGAATCACTGAAAATGTATGTCCATGGGTCTAGGCTACATAGAAAGGTAAATCAAATCAAAAGGGTTAATGGTCTAAGAAAACAAAGAGAAGATAAGGAACTGGAAGCCATAATGAAGACGAAAAGCAGGAATCATGAGAATGAGCATAGAACATCGATGGGAATATATACAAAATCTGATCATTTAATTTTTATTTTGATGGTTGGGACACTATCCATTCTCCTCTTTAATTACTCCACGTATACACTTCAAAAAAATACTTATATCCAAACAGAAGGCAATAATTCTCTAAAGTGAAATGAACAGCTGTACTCCTCTAGTAGAAACTCTGAACAATCTCACAAGATTCATTTGTAGAGAATGAGGGAGTGGGAAAAGTAGAATGATTTAGGGCTGTGACTAGAGAACACAGAGTTACAGTAATAATACTCATTACCTATAACCAATAATAGTACCAATATAACCAATAATGATACTAATTCAGTTGTAACACTAAAAACTGAAACAAGCCTAGTTTACACACCTCAACATTTAACATGTTTTCTAAGAACGATTTTTATTTTTTTGAGACAGGGTCTCAGCTTTGTCACCCAGGCTGAAGTACAGTGTCATGATCAAGCTCACTTCAACCTCAATCTCCTGGGATCAAGCGATTCCCACACCTCAGCCTCCTAAGTAGCTGGGATAACAAATGTATGTCACCATGACTGGCTAATTTTTTTTATTTTTAGTAGAGGCAAGCTCTTGCTATGTTGCCCAAGCTGGTCTCAAACTCCTGAGCTCAAGCAATCCTCCTGCCTTGCCCTATCAGAGTGCTGGGATTCTAGGCGTGAGCCACCATGCCCAGCCCTAAGAATGATTTTTAAATTAAATTTTCACACACACACATTTTAACATTCCTGATTGTAAGGGTAATTCATGTTCATTATAGGAAGTTTGGAAAATACAGAAATTTTCTGCCTGTTTTTCCTTGTTATATGTAACTATAGGATCTTAGACTAAAATTTGGCATTTTTTTCCTGTAAAGAACCAGACAGCAAATATTTTAGACCTTTTTAGATCCAAAAGTCTTTGTTGCACCTACTCAACTCTGCCCTTTGCATCTATTAAGATGATTACAGGATTTTTCTTCTTTAGTTTGTTAATATAGTAAATTATACTGACTTACTTTCAAATGTTGAAGGAGAAAGCAGACACACATAATATATAAAAATATAGCTGTGGCTGTGTGTCAATTAAATTTTATTTACAAAAACAGGTGGTGGATAAGACTTCTTGGCTCCAGAGCTATAATTCATTAAGCCCCTGTCTTGGCCTACTTTACTCGGCTTATAACTTATTTGTCAAATGAAATAAACTGACATGCTATGTTTCAGGTACTGTGCTAAAACCATAGGTAAAAGGCCAATGGAGAAAGATGTGTAGTATATTCAAAACTGAGGTAGGAAACAGGAGAAAAAGCTGTTTTTCAGTAAACAGCTGAAAAAGTCATGCTTTCTTAACTAAGGAAGCACT
Source organism: Cacajao melanocephalus (assembly GCA_963573385.1). Classification (NCBI taxonomy): domain Eukaryota; kingdom Metazoa; phylum Chordata; class Mammalia; order Primates; family Pitheciidae; genus Cacajao; species Cacajao melanocephalus. Next base: position 45,182 of record CAUYLG010053353.1, on the reverse strand, counting down.
TGACCTGAGTGTTGCAGAACTTTAAAGCATATTTTTTGATGAAAGAATTAATTTTATGGCATCTTATATTCAAACACAAGCCTACCTTGGAATAAGAAAGTGCTATTTGTTGAAACACAGCATCATCTGGTGATTTACTGTATGTGGCAACTCCTCGTTCATCATCATCAAAAGGGTAGTTAACCACCAAAGAACCTATAAGGGAAAAGAGGAAAATGTATCATGTCGTCTGTTTCAAGATGCATCATTAGCATAAAGTAAGCTTTTCAGAATACTGCCAGAGAAGGGAAAACAATAAAATTTGCCAAGCAGAATTTCCTCAATAGAAATGAAAAATACACTAATTTCTTCAATAGAAAATCAAAGCGAATAAAGAAAATATCTTTCAAATGGCTAATTTTCTAAAGCCAAAAAAGGCATAAAAGATTTATAGTACTCCTACCAAACAGTCTACCTCAAAAAAATAATTAGCATCAACACAAAAAGAACTAGCAACAAAAGAAAAAAACAGATAAATTGGACTGCATCAAAATAAAAAACTTCTACACATGAAGGACATAATTAAGAAACAGAAAAGATAACCTACAGAATGGGGGAAAATATTTGCAAGCCAGTTATCTGATAAGGGTCCAGTATCTAGAATATATTTTAAAACTCTTAAATAACAAAGACAAAAACCTAATTAAAAATTGGTCAAAGGACTTGAACAGGTATTTCTCCAAAGAAGATATATAAATGGCCAAGAAGCCCATGAAAAGGTGCTCAGCATCATTAGTTATTGAGGAAATGCACACCAAAACCAGAATGAGGTACCACTTCTCAACCACTAGGATGGCTATAATAATAAAAATAGAAAATAATAACTGTTGGCGAGTATATGAAGAAACTGGAATCTCAAACATTGCTGGTGGGAATATAAAAATAATTCAGCTGCTGTGGAAAACAGTTTGGCAATTCCTCAAAAAGCTTAACATGGAATTATCATATGACAATTCCACTCCTAGGTGTATCAACAAAAGAACTGAATACAGGTGCTAGGTACGGTGGCTCATGCCTATAATCTCAGCACTTTGTGGGAGGCCAGGGTGGGTGGATTGCTTGAGCCCAGGAGTTCAAGATCAGCCTTGGCAACACTGGGAGACCCTGTCTCTATAAAAAATTAAAAATAAGCCAGGTGTGATGGTATATGCCTGCAGTTCCAGCTACTTGGGAGGCTGACGTGGGAGGACTGCCTGAGCTCAGGAGTTTGAGGCTGCAGTGAGTGATGATCACACCACTTACACTCCAGCCTGGGTGACAGAGTAAGACTAGGTTTCAAAACAAGGGTTAGGGGGATGGGGAAAGGAAAACAGGAATTCAAATAGATATTTGAATGCCAATGGGCACAGAAGCATTTTTCATTGTAGTCAAAAAGTAGAAACAACCCAAATGTCTATTAGTAAGTAAATGGATAAAGAAAATGTGATACTGATATATGCACATTTATATACAATGTACTATTATTCAGCCATAGAAAGGAATGAAGTACTGATATATGCTACAACATGAATGAACCTAGAAAACACTATGCTAAATGAAAGAAGCCAGACACGAAAGGTCACATGTTATACGATTCCATATCTATGAAATATCCAGAATAGGTAAATCCCTAAAAACAGAACAAAGATTGGTGGTTACCAGGGGTTGAGGGAAGAAGGGGATGGGGAGTCACTGTTAAATGGGCGTAGGGTATCCTTTTGGGGAGATAAAAATGTTTTGGAACAAGATAGAGGGGGCAGTTGCAAAACACTGTGAATGCACTAAATGCCACTGGAATTATGTAAACTTCACCTCAATAAAAAAAAATTAGTATCAAAATTTTTGAAAATTTATGAAAAAGAATATTGTTTTCCCCTATAATCTTTCAAGATCCTTCTAAATTATAAAGTTGGCAGTGAAGGAAATCAGAATATGCTGCCCCAGAATATGACTTTTTAGCATATTAATTATTTAGAGCTGAAGGCAACTGAGAAATAGCACATGCAGGAAAGGCTATCTACACTCCCCATTTCTGCCTAAAATTAGGACATAAATTTCCTGTGAGAAAGTTACCTTCTTGGTACCATCAGAGATGGGATAGTCAATGCCAAGATGAGCTGACACAAACAAACCTTAGTAAAACAACCCTCATCTTTCAGTAGTTTCCCCCACATATTTCCTAGTCACTTTCCTACAATTTACCACCCCTAAAAGTTAAACTCCTTCCTTTGTGTAGTCACTTTTCCACAAGGTATCACCCTTTGTTATAAGAGCACTAAGTCCTCAACACTTACTGCCTTTTTGAGGGTTTCATGTCTTTCCTATGAACTCCCCCACTGCCTGTTGCCTGTGCCACATACAAATATTAATATAAAATAAAATTTGTATGCTCTTTCCTTTTAATCTGCCTTTTGTTAGCTTAATTCTCTTTTTTGTTTTTCTTCTTTTTTTTAGTTTAGTTTTCTTTTTTTTTCTTTGTTAGCTTAATTCTAAAGCTCTAGCTGCAGAATCTATAAGGTTTTTTACTCCTGTACAACAGCAAAGAAATTCTCCTTTAAACTGCTTTGCCAAGATTTCAAACTCCATTTAAATAAAGATTTTAAGATGAGAAAACAAAATATGTCATGGAAGCAAAGATGTTTGCATGACTGAAGACTCCCGCCTCTCAGCATGCCAAGGTCTTGATACCACATCTGTTAAATCTGTGACTTATTTTCAAAGGAATGTAACTATTATTAACTTTTCAGATTTAGCCAACATGATGTGTGATTTATTCTGAGAATATTAAAGCTCTAAATAAAATGTGTCTTCTACCAAACATAGCATTAAACACATAAAATATAAAAAAAGAAAGCAAAAAATTTATTTTGCCAACCAGGGTATAACTTCACAATTCTTATTTGGCTCTTTGAGAACAACATATGATTACCACCTGTAGAAGTACTTTTTTCTACTATTGGCAATCTTTCAAAGCATTTTTTGGAGAATCTCAATTAACTTCCTAAATCTAAATATCCATCAGTATCTACTATCATTCTAAAATGGCAGGCTACTCTAATGCCATGAAGTCTCAGCTATGATACTTCTGGATGCTCCAATAAATGTTGACACTAAATTTCTTCCTCACTGTTCCTGGTGCTAATACTTGTCACTTTTTTTTTTTTAGTAGTTTTACTGATATAATTCAAATATAATTCACCCACTTAAAGTTGTTTATATTCACAGGGGTGTACAACCACTACACTATCTAGTTATAGAACATTGTCATAATTCCAAAAAGAAACCCTAAAACCCATCACTCCCTTATCACCTCTTGTCACTATTCACTCCAGCCCAATCCAATCACTAACCTACTTTCTGTTTCTATGGATATGCCTATTCTGAACATTTCATAAAAATATAATTATTAACTTGATAAGGAAAAAAAGAAATAATAATCATACAATATGTGATCTCTTATGACTGGCTGTTGTCACTTAGCATAAGGTTTCAAGAATCTATGTCATAGCATGTATCAGCACTTGATTCCTTTTCGTGCCAAATAATATTCATTGTAAGGGTAGACCACATTTGATTTATCCATTTATCAGATGATGGTTGTTCGGGTTGTTTCCACTTTTTCATTATTGTGAGTAATCCTGAATGAACATTCGTGTACACTGAACATTCATATACATTAGCATTGTACATTAAATGAACGAACATTTTGTTCAATGAGTTTATGTGTAGACACATTTTGGTTCTCTTGGGTACTGATACCTTCACTCTTATTCACAACCTCAGTTGGACATTGTGATGATTTTTAATCTTGACCTCTCATCCTATTCAACCGATCCATCCCTGCTAAATTATTTGGAGGTATATAAGCTCAGGTACTACATGAGAATGTGGTCATTGTGCTGCAGTTAAGCATATGCCAAGTAAAAGAGAGTATCAAAATCTAAATTTTGATATCAGTAGACATGTCAGTAAGAGAGTATCAAAATCTAAATTTATATCAAAGAGTTTATTAACCTTCAGGAAGAAAACAGAACTAAACATTCGGATCAACTTTTATGAATGACAGAGAGCATGTTACCAAGTTCCCAGTGTGAGGGATAAATACAAAATACCTGAAGAACTATGAGAAAAAGAGGAGAGGAGAAGGAAAAAGCAGAGTAAGGGGACAGACAGGGAAGAGGGAGAGGAGAGGAGAAAAAAGAAAAGACAGAGAAGAAAGAGGAGAGGAGAGAGGGAGAGAAGTAGTACGTGAGAAAAGAGAGGAGAAAGGGGTGGAGAGAAGAGATGGAGGTGGAAGGAGAAGAGAAGAGGAGGAAAAAAAAGGGAGAAAGAAGGAGGAAAGAAACAACCAGGACAGTGGCTGAAAAAGTAATGAGAAAAGACCTTTATTGTTGTCTTCCATAAAAGCAGTAACAGGATACTCATTTTAAGAAAGCATAACACTACAAACTGATAAAATTCCACCAGCATTTCCAAACGCTCTCAACAAGAACTAATTAGTAGAATATAAAGTTGCCATACCTCCATGCAGGTTTGCTGAAAGTACAAATGGATAGGACTTCATCCAGCTCATTACAGCAATAGTTTCTGGTTGGGTAGGATCTGTGATTTGAACAAACTGGTCTGGGAAATTTCGGTTCAGGTCAAAGTTGTTGCTGTTGTTTCTGCCAATTACACTTATTGAATCTCCTGTATGATGTGATAAAAGATTCGAATTTAAGCCATGTTTGCTTATATTTTACTCCAACACATACTACTTCAGATATTTTAACGCAAGGCAAATGTGAACATATCAGGCTTCACTGTTATCAATCACCTATGATTATGAAACTGTCTTTGCAAAATTATTACGGTAAGAGAAATCTAACATAGTTTACTCTACCTTGATTCTTTTTTTTGAAACAGAGTCTCACTCAGCCACCCAGGCTGGAGTGAAGTGACATGATCTCAGCTCACTGCAACCACCGTCTCCCAGGTTCAAGTGATTCTCCTGTCTCAGCCTCCCGAGTAGCTGGGATTACAGGCACCCGCCATCATGCCCGGCTAATTTTTGCATTTTTTAGTAGAGATGGTGTTTCACCATGTTGGCCAGGCTGGTCTTGAACTCCTGACATCAGGTGATCCGCTCACCTTGGCCTCCCAAAGTGCTAGGATTATAGGATTGAGCCACCACGCCCAGACTCCACCTTGCTTCTAACCTCCAAGCTGTCCTTGGTCATTCCTAGGCATAGGCCAAGCTAACTTTGGGAGGAATTTAGCTTACAGTTTAATCTTAAAGCAAGAATGATAATAGCCTTTCCCAAAATGAAACTACCCTTGTAAAACTAATGAAAGGCCACATGGTTGGGACTATAAGAGGGCCGAAATTGGCTAACATGTATGTGTAATTAAAGTATAACCAGCCATTGTTTCCGAAGTTAGAAGATTTGTAACTCCCCCAATTGCTCCTGTAGATAACATCCCTATTGCAGAACCTAAGATTGGCCTTTTGAGATGCTTTTCAGACTTTTGCATTTCTGACAACCAGCTGATACCACCCAGACCAGCGACTTGTGACTCACCTGGTCCTGTGGCTCCCAATCAGATGGTGACTCAGCACATGAGGACTGTTTTCCACATCCCTATGATTTCATCCCCAACCAGTCATCCCATTCTCTAGCCCCTTGCCCATCAAGCTGTCTTGGAAAAACCCTAACCTCTGAGCCTTTGGGGAGACTGACTTGAGTGATAACTCTAGTTCTCCTGTGTGGCTGGCCTTGTGTTAATTAAACTGTCTCTTTACTCTGATACCATGGTCTCAGTGAACTGTTTTGCCTATGCAACAGGCAGGAAGAATCTGTAAAGCATTACGATTTTTTTTTTTTTTTTGAGATGAAGTCTCGCCCTGTTGCCCAGGCTAGAGTGCAATGGCGTGATCTTGGCTTACTGCAACTTCCACCTTCCAGGTTTAAGCAATTCAACAATTTGTAAAAATCTTATATTCTATTTCTAGTAAATAAGAGCCATTACCAAGTGGAAAACTCCATTAAAAGTGTAAATCTGATCGCATAATTGTTGAGTGGACCAGATCATCTCATAAGAATATAAGAGCTAAAATCAATCATAAATTATAAGGAAAAAAACAAGAAGAAATTCCAAAAGAACCAGTTCAAATTCTCTTCTACATCAAAATAATCATGCTATATGGTGATCAAAAGATTAAGCATTAATAGCTATTCTTTACCTTCCTGGGACTTTTCATACCCATCAGGATTCATGGATGGCATAAGGTGAATTCTAGTGCTACGAACCAAATCTGTGACTTCAGGGTCTGTTCCAAAGTTCTTACAAAGGTATTCGATGAGGTTCAACAGCAGTTCTCTTCCAACCACTTCATTTCCATGCATATTTCCAATGTACTTAAATTCTGGTTCACCTGAAAACAAATTACATGGAAGACTTTTTTCCTTTTTAATTATCATGGACTCTTTTTTTCTCCCCAACATATATAAATCCTGGACTAAAAATTTTTTTAAACACGTATTTTTGGCAAAGGACGCAGAAAAAAACCTTCAGAAACATCTTATAAAGCAGCTTCCTTACTAATATATATGTCTGGGCAGGCTCAAAGCATACATATGCCATATAATATAAATAAATAAAACACTATTAGCGGAATAAATCTAACCTATGCATGTATTAAATATCATGCCTAATATGGGTTAGCAAAAGGATTTCCTTCTTTTCCGGGAAAAGATTGGTTACATTTTCTTTTTTTCTTTCTTCTAATTTTAGTTAGGTTTTCTTAATACCAGTTATACATACTATAGGTGACTTTTCTGGATGAAACATGGTAATATTGAACATGGCTTTGAGAGGCACTACTGAAATTATGTGTAAGACCATACCAATTACCTGGTTCATGGACACCTGGATTATCAGATATCTCCATCACATAAAGTTCTCTTGACTCTACTGATTTTCCCAACGAATAAAGCCGGGTAATGTTAGGATATTCATTGGCAAACCTTCTCAAGAAGATTTCCATATCAGGGAAATGGTGGTGGTGAAAGTCCTTTGGCTGAATTGGCTGGTAGGAGGAGGATGTTCCAGAAGGAATATTAGGTATAGCAACTGTGCTAGCAGTTGCTACAGCCTCAGTCGTGTCAGAGATTACTGAAGTTACAGATGGCCTAAGGGAAAAATCCACCTCTGTGGCTGGTCCTTCTTTCACCACTATATTAGTAACAGTCAATGGCATATACCTGAAAAAAAAATTTGAAAAAGTAAATGGTTTATAGTTAAGATATACAATGCTTTAACATTATAAAAGCACAGTAGCCTTTTCATCCTCTTACACTTAGTGATCTATCAAAATTCAAACTAGAGATGTGTAAATTTAAGAGTTCTAAGACATTATCTCACAAAGAACCCCAGATTGAAGAACTATTTCTCTTACCAAATCGTCTCAAATACCACACACTAGAATGTATACAAAAATAAAAAAATTACATTCAAAGGAAAGAGCATGTTGAAAGATTGTTACCCCAACGTAACCACAGCTACAGTACTCAAAGAAGTGATAAATTATACAATTATTTGCAATGTCTTATCAAACTGACATTCCAACTTCTTTTTCAAGTAGGAAAGTTCAAGATTAAAGGTTATCAATTAAATCCTTATCAAAGTGAGCTTCCAGAAAGCTTTCCAGGGGAGGTGGGAAACCACTCATTTAATATATTAGAAAGCTGATAAGACAGTTCTTCAAAATGTCATTTACAGAGCCCAGGGTTTCTTCTACTCTGGTATTCAGTTAGCTTTAAGGTAATGCTTTACATAGCTGAATATCTTTTCAAGTTTTAAAAATTGTCCTTCCTCTAATGCTACAACTATGCTTCACATCCCATTGTGCTATTAGACTATGTAACAAAAACTCCACAACAGTATTTTCTTATTATAAAAGGAGAAAAGTCAGAAAATAAAAATAAAAGCCACAAAAAATAATTAACATACACTAAACTATATTTCTTAGATATAAAACAGAGACTTGACATTTTAACTAAGAATCTACATAGTTAAATTCTTACCCAGTTAAAACTACTGTAAGGTTATAAGTTCCAGGAACAAGTAATCGGTGGAAATCACCAAATCTGCCTGTTGTGATATTATGATTAATACCAGCCACTGAGATGGTTGCATTCTCCAAACCAGATCCTGTTACCGAATCTTTAACAAATCCTTTAACTCCAATGTGAACCTAAGAAGACAAGAATCCAAGCTCAGAGACCATGAATTTGGAAGGCAAGAGGGTATAACCTCTCTCTGCACTGATACTAGAATTTCTAAAAAATAAGGTTACTCTTCTCTCTCCCCAAAACATTTTCAATCCCTTGAGTTTGAATAAAATACAGATAGAAGTATTAAATCCTTAAACTTAAGTCATATGTGTCTGAACTCTACACTAGTAAGGTGCTTTCGAAATTCCCTCTCCTCAAAGCTAGACTTCTAATTTTCTCAACAAGGTATAATTGCTGGTGTATCCAATTGCTCTATTAGTCTGTGTGATGTTTAAATTAAACTGATGTCCATGGTTCATATAGCAGTAAAGGCTCACTAGCAAATATGATCACATGACATTGTAAGAACTTAACAACACAAATTTGGCTAATTATTTCAGTTTGTGTAAGTGTCCCAAGACAAGCAAAGGAAGACCTATGGAGCAGAGAGCTAGGGGTAAGGGGCAGGGGAAGCAGAGCTAGAACATGTTTTAATAGATTATAATCTAATAATCTTTAAAGATAATTTATAATCTTAAATAAAAACAGATAAAGGACATCTAATACTGTATAGATTGTCATTCACAAGCATCCAAAAATTTCCCTTATTTAATCCTGTTTCTATACCCCAACCTTCCAGTCATCTACTTTTACCTTTTCAATCAATGTGATCAAAGACTCACGATTGTTCTCCCATTCCTGTCGAAGCTGTGAAGCAGGTGGGTACTTGCAACAAGACAGTTCTAATGTGATCTCAAAACAGTTGGCCCATACATAATTGTAATCTTGCATACCACCTATAACATGGAAAAATAAGTTTACTCTCAGAAGGAAAATAATTCTACCCTCCAAAAGACTGAAGAAATTAAATCAGCCATCTCTGCATGTATAAATTTTATTTTCATTAAATTGTTTGAAATTGGAGAAGGCATTTGAATTATAGTGGAGGCTAAGAAGGAAGGTTAAAAGGAATATACATTGAAAAAGAATATATAGTGAAAAAATGCATTTAATTGATAGGATGAGCAGTTATGAAAAGTATGACTATATCAGTTAATACCAGTAACAATAATGATAATAGCTCTACATTTGAGTGTTTACTATATACCAGATCTGTTCTAAGAGCTTTATGTGTATTAGCATTTAATCTTTATGGCAATTATATGAGGCAGGTATTACTATTTCATCCATTTTACAGATATGAAACGTGGGGCACAAAGAAGTTAAGATTTCTTAATAAAGGGTATACATCTCAAAGTTGTGAAGGATATTCATGTCGAAGCATTACTAAGTACCTACAATTCTAACTGTATTTCCCTTTATCAAGAAGGTGGCAAGAGCAAAAAGAAAGTCTGTATTTAGGGTAGCACAGCCACACACATCAGGGGAAAATAAAACACAAAAAATTCTTTCAAAATGTGTAAATGAAAGATGGAACTTAAAAGGGAATAAGCATCCAAGGTCTATCACCTTCACCATTTTTATATCTATATAAGCCCACACACTAATTTTGTTGAAAACCTATTACCCTATCATTCTTGTCACTTGACTTTCTCACATCTTGTTTTTAGTGGATAAACACTAAAAAGTGGAGACAGGAGGGGGTGTAACTTCTCTATGATCTCGCCTTGCTCTTGCAAAGTACAAATGTGGATTTTGAGGGTCATCTTTTCTCAACTCCCAGTGCATCTCAGATGATGTGACACAGGATCCTTTAGATCAGGAGGGAGAATAACTTCCCTTTCATTGACAGCACCAACAGATATTCCTACATCATAGATTCTTCCGCCACTTACTGGATGAGAACCCCTTGGCATTAACATGGGTATTTATTTATTTATTTATATGCAAAGTGAATGTTAGATGATCACAAAAGAACCTCCTAACTCTCGCATTCTATGATGTTTAAAAATACATACTAATTTGGGTGGGGCGCAATGGCTCATGCCTGTAATCCCAGCACTTTGTGAGGCGGAGGCAGGTGGATTGTCTGACCTCAGGAGTTCGAGACTAGCCTGGGCAACATGGTGAAACCCTGTCTCTACTAAAAATACAAATAATTAGCTGGGTGTGGTGGCACGTGCCTGTAGTCCCAGCTACTCGGGAGACTGAGGCAGGAGAATTGCTTGAACCTGGGAGGCAAAGGTTGCAATGAACTTAGATAGTGCCACTGCACTCCAGCCTGGGCAATAGATCGAGACTGTCTCCAAAACAAAAACAAAAACATGCTGATTTGATTATAAGAAAAAAGGCAGGGAGAGAACATGAAAAAGACAATTCTGAAACCTGTTTCTGGAGAAAGGTCAAGTCATAGTTTAAAGCACAGCTTATTAGGAGTTCATCAAAGAATAGGGGCTTATAAAACATTGAAGAAGAGGGCTAGGGGAGGGATAGCAGGAGGTGGGGAGATTGGGGAGGGAGGACATTAGGAGAAATACCTAATGTAGTTGGTGGGGGGATGGAGGCAGCAAACCACCATGGCATGTGTATACCTATGTAACAATCCTGCAAGATCCGCACATGTACCCCAGAACTTAAAGTATAATAATAAAAAATAAATAAAAAATAAACATTGAAGAAAAACAAACAATATAGCAAAAATAACAAAACCTGACAGAAATAAAATTGCAGCAATATTACTAGAGACTAAACTCTTAACCTCATTTTTGCTGAAGTTTCATTACATGCTTTGAAACACATATAGTTCTTGAAATAAGCACATCTTACCTAATACAATATGCTCCATTTCACTGGCATATTTATAGAATAGATATCAGTAAGACAAAAAAAGCTAGGTTAAGTGTAAAGCAACAAAAACTAGTAAAGAAGAAATTGGGCAAAGAACCTTTAAAAATCCAGGACTCTGTGAACTCTAACCAATGCCATTTTGAATAAGAAGTACAAAGAAGAAAACGGAACACAATCCTAAAGTTACCCAAGCAGGATTACAAGGACGCTGGTGATGTGCTGTCTAATCTCAGGATACATAAAGGAGATGATCTGATTATATTCTCGTTCATCCATATTAATTCGAGCACTTATAAATAATGCCAAGCGTTTGTTTCCAATCAGAGGAGGGGACAACTACATCCATAAATAATTAAATATGGTAGTAGAGGACAGTAGTGAATGTTGTACAACAATGTAAATGCACTTAATGCCAGGGAATTGTACAGTTAAAAACAGTTACAATGGTAAATATTATATTATGTATACTTTACCACAATTTAAAAAATAAGGCTGGGTGAGGTGGTTCATGCATGTAATCCTAGCACTTTGGGAGGCTGAGGTGGGCAGATTGCTTGAGCTCAGGAGTTCAAGACCAGCCTAGATAATGTGGTAAAACCGTCTCTATAAAAAACACATAAAAAATTAGCCAGGCATGGTGGCACACACCTGTAGTTATAGCTACTCAGGAGGCTGAAGTGGGAGGATCACTTGAGCCCAGGAGGTCAAGGCTGCAGTGAGCCAAGATTGCATCACTGCATTCCAGCCTGGGTAACAAAGTACGATCCTGTCTCGTAAAAAAAAAAAAGAAAAAAAAATGTTATTAATAATAGAGATATTATGGATCTATGCCACTAATTTCAATTTTGGAGTTAAGGGAAGATCTATAAAGGCTTCTTAGGGGAGGCAGTTTTTTAGTTAGATCTTAAAACTATGAGTCAGCGAAAGGGATGTGGGGTCCAGGAGCACTGCAGTCAGGTGAAATGGCTTTGTAAAGGTGGAGGCTGCTGGTGTATGCTGACCACCAGCTGTGAGACTGATAAGGCCACAGTATTAGAGCAGGAGCACAGAGCTGCAGGGGTGTCATGAAGGGTGAGGCTGGAAAGGTAGGTGGGGTCTAAAGGAGGCTGAGGATAAAGGTTTCCTTGGCTTTCCAAGGCATAAAAAAATAGCATTTTATTTGTTAGTTTTGAACAGAAAAGTAGCAATATGAATAGAAGATAGATAGTACAGTCTGGAAAGGCATGGGGGATTGGAAGCAAAAAGCCCAGTTAGATGGTTTCTTGCAATGATCCAAGTGAAAAGTAATTAGGCCTAAAATGATGTGGTGGCAACTGTGAGGAAGAGAAGAGAAAGATGTAAGATAGGATACTGACAGGATCTGATAGATGGTGGGAATTGAGAGAAAGAAAAGAATCAAAGAAGACCTCTGGCCTGATCAATTGGGCTAATAATGATGCCATTAACAGAGAAAAAATAAGATCTGGAAGAGTAACTGAGCGGAGAGGGGCATGTTGAATTTGAGGTATTTACAGAATATTTAGATAGAAATACCCAAGAAGGAATCCAAAAAGACAAGTCTGGAGCTTGGGGATAAGGGCAGTCCTTTTCAAGAAATAATCATTTAAAACTAGGAATTTCAGTTTTTATTCAGCAAATATTTACTGAGCACCTACATATGCCAGGCACTATTCTAGGTGCTTGGAGATATGGTGATGAACAAAATAGACAAGGTCCCTGCTTTCTTATAACATTCTTTTATGAGAATTTAAATTTTAAAAATTTAAGTTCTAAAATTTAGAAAACTTACAAAATTCTTATATGGGGAAACAGACAGTAAATAAAGATAAATAAGAAAAACATCAGAGAGTAAGAAGTGCTAGGAAGAAAACTTTAGTAGAGTGATGTGATATACCTAGTGACTGGTGGCAACCAGGTAGTCATAAAAAGGCTTTGTGAAGGCCAGGCGTGGTGGCTTACACCTGTAATCCCAGCACTTTGGGAGGCTGAGGCGGGCAGGTCATGAGGTCAGGAATTCGAGACCAGCCTGACCAACATGGTGAAACCGTAGAACCCAGTCTCTACTAAAAATACAAAAATTAGCTGGGCATCACACCTGTAATCCCAGCTACTCGGGAAGCTGAGGCAGGAGAATGGTTTGAATTCAGGAGGTGGAGGTTGCAGTAAGCCAAGATCACACCATTGCACTCCAGCCTGGGCAACAAGAGCAAAACTCCATCTCAAAAAAAAAAAAAAGGCTTTGTGAGGAGGTATATTAAGTCAAGATCTAAAAAACAAGATGCAGCCAGCCTGGCAAAAGTCAGCGGGAAGAACATTCCAAAGGCAGAGGAAAAAGTTTGGCGAGTGCAAGGAATAGAAAGAAAGCTACTGTGGCTGGACAATAACAGACAAGGGAAGAATGGCACAAGATGAGTTTGACGGATTCTAGAAAAACAAGATCATAAAGGGCTTTGGCAGCTAGGGTAAGGAGTCTGGGATTTTATTCCAAGTGTGGTAGGAACCACTGGAGGGATTTTGTTTTTGTTTTATGGCACTAAAGAACACAATACAAAATTCACCATAGTAACCATTTTTGCATGTACAGTACAATTGTGTTAACTATATTCACATTGTTGTGCAATAGAGCTCTAGAACATTTTCATCTTGCAAAAATGAAGCTCCATACCCATTAAACAACTTCCCTTTTCCCTCTCTTCCCAGCTCCTAGAAATCACCTTTCTACTTTCTAAGAGTTTGACTACTTCAGATACGTCATATGAGTGGAATTATGCAGTATTTTTTCTTTGTGGCTTATTTCACTTAGTGTAATATTCTTAAGGTTCCTCTATGTTTTAGCATATGACAGGATTTCCTTCTGTTTAAAGGCTGAATAAGATTCCATTTTTTGTATATATAAACTTTTCTTTATCCATTCATCTGTCAATTGACAGTTAGTTGCTTCCAGCTCTTGGTAATTGTGGATAATGCTGCAATGAACATGGGTATGTGATAATTTGTGATGTTGAGCATCTTTTCAATGTTTGTTGGCCATTATTCTTTAGAGAAATATCCATTTCAGTCCTTTGCCCATTTTAAAATTAGATCATTTGTTTTTTGTTGTTGAGTTGTAGGAGTTCTTTGTATATTCTAGATATTAACCCTTTTTAGGGGGTTAATATTTTATTAGGGCAAAAATATTTTTTTCCATTCTGTAGGCTGCCTTTTCACTCGTTTCATGTTTGACAATATTTCACACTGATTTGTGAGTCAGAATATTCATTCACAACGTTTGCTGTGCAGAACACTGGCAGGCTTTGCACAGAGGTGTGATACAGTTGGAATTACCTTCATTCTGTCAAGATTATTCTGACTGCTGGATGGAAAATGACTGGAGGGGGACAAAAGGGGAAGCATGGAGATGAATTAGAAGATAATGGTGACTTGGACTAGGTTGGTAGCAGTGGAAACAAAGAGGACAGATCTGGTTGTAGAAAGAAGAAATCAAGGATGACTTCTAGATTTTAGGCTTGAGAAATCAGGGAGTTAGTGGTGCCACTTACTAAAAAGATGAAAGAGAACAAAGGCAACAGATGTGGCATCCCTAAGGCTCTGCCCTTGTTCCTCTTCTCTTACTACTTATTTCCTTGGTATAATGAAACTCATACAGACCATGGTTTTAAACATGATCTCAAATTTCTATCTCTAGCCTGGACTTCTTCCCAGACTCCAAACTTGTACATCCAACTGCCTATTCAAAATCTTTACTTGGTTATCACAGACTTAACATATCCAAAACTCAACTACTCATCTTCTCCAAACCTGCTGCACCCACAGTCTTTCCCACTGCAGTTAATGCCACTTCCATCCTTCTATTAAATAGTTGCTCAGGCAAAAAGCCTTGGATTCACATTTTACATCCAAAATGTCAGAAAACCATGCCAACTCTAATTTCAAAACATACTCAGAATCCAAAGATTTCTCCTCATTTCCATTGCTGTGGTCCTGTACAAGCCACTGTCATTTCTCTGCATGTATTTCTGCAATCACCCTTAACAGGTCCCCCTGTTTCTGCCCTTGCCCTTCTATATTCTTTGCTCAACAGAGATGCCACAGTAATTCTGTTAAAATGCAAGTCAGATGTTTTTTTCTCTGTTCAAAACAGTTCAGTGACTCCCTATATTTCACTCAGACTAAAATTCAGAGTCTTTTCAGTAGCCCCAGGCCCTATGTGATTTGACCCCCATCACCCAGCCTTCCTTCCTAAACCTTCTTTTATACTCTCCCCATCACTGGCTCTGCACCAGACACATGGCCTCCTTGCTGCTCACTGGATACTCTAAGTACCTCCTGACTTTGCTCTACTTGTTCCCTTTGCCCGGAATGCTCTTCCCCCAGATAGTAGTAAGGACTACTTGACTAACTTTCTCAACTCCGGCTTTTTGCTCTAATTTCAACATGATAATGAAGTCAAGTCATTCTGACATCAGGTCATCCTGACCTCCCCATTTGAAGTTGCTACTTACATTCCTCCATCACTATCCCCAAGCCCATCTACCAGCACTCCCAGTTACTCTTACCCTTTTTCTACCTTGTTCTTTTTTCTACAACACTTAATAATTTACCTATTATGTTTATTGTCTAATAACACAAGGGCAGAGATCTTTGTTATGTCCATTGATGGACATTCCAAGCACTATAACAGTACCTGGCACATAGTATCTCTTCAATAAATATATGTTGAATGAAAGGAGGTTGGAGCAGTGAGAAATTAAGATGTTTGTTTTTAATGCATTAAGTTTGAAATGCCCACTGAATATCCATGTAGGGATGTCAAATAGACTTTGTCTTCTCAGAATATATGCAGGTTTATGATCACCATAAGGCTAGTAACTTGGTCTTAACCTTGTCTCCTAGGACAAGGCAATCTTTTAGCTTCCTCTTACTCCCTTGGGTCTGGCAGGAAATAGGTAAGATGCTGATTTTCCTATCCCTACCAAGCCATATTTAGTCATTAGGTGTTATTAGTCACCTTTAGTCATTGCTGACCTATAATCATCTGTGGTAACTTTCACTTGTACATATACATGTAAACACACACACGCTATTCATTGTACCTAATATTTATTAAAAATCTGTTCCAATTTTTACCACTACATTGGTCACAATGCAATGGTCAATGTGTGTAAGGCATTATACTAAGATTATTGGGAATTATAAACAAGAGATATATTTCCATCCAGAGTTTAGAGTCCTGGTGAGGAAACAAAACAGAGAGCACATAAAAATAACAATTTCAGGGCCATTTAAATGTAAACTAATCTAAGTTTTTTGCATATGTAAAATTTAATAGCTATTTTAATTATCTAGAATTATGTCATCTTGGTGAATCTACCCTTTTATCATTATGTAATGTCCCTCTTTATCTCTGGCATTTTTCCTTGCTCTGATGTCTGTTTTACCTGATAGTCATATAGCCACTCCATTGTTCTTTTGGTTTGTGTGTGTGTATGGTGTATTTTTTTTCCATTCTTTTAACTTATTATAGCATTATAAAGTGAGTTTCTGGCCTGGTGTGGTGGCTCACGCCTATAATCCCAGCATTTTGGGAGGCCAACGCAGGTGGATCATTTGAGGTCAGGAGTTCAAGATCAGCCTGGCCAACATGGTGAAACCCTGCCTCTACTAAAAATACAAAAATTAGCTGGGCGTGGTGGTAGGTGCCTACAGTCCTAGCTACTTGGGAGGCTGAGGCAGGAGAACACTTAGGAACCCAGAAGCAGAGGTTACAGTGAGCCGAGATCGCACCACTGACTCCAAAATCTAGGTGACAGAGTAAGACTCTATCTCAAAAAAATAAATAAATAAAAATCAACTAAATAAATAGAGTTACTTGTAGTTGCATAGATGGCATAGAGTTGGGTCTTGTTTTTAATTCAGGTTTACAATTCTTGTCTTTTAGTTGGTGTGTTTGCACCATTTACACATAATTATTGATATGTTTGGATTTAGGTCTACTTTCTAATTATTTTTCTGTTTGCCCCCCTCATTGTAATCCCACTGCTTCCCTTTTCCTGCCTTCTATTGGATTGTGTTTTTAACTGTACTGGTTAGTTGCTCTAGTAAATGCAATTTACATACTTAACTTTTCACAGTTCTATCTAAAATTAATATTTTACTTCCAAGAGGAATGTACAAACCTACATACCATACCCTTTATCCTCCCCTTTTATGTTGTACTTGACTTATATATACATGCTGTATTGAAAGCCCCACTAAACAATGTTATAGTTTTTACTTTCAACTGTCATACACATTCTAAGGGACCTAAGGGGAGAAAAATAGCTAATTATATTTACCATTTATGTTGCTTTTCCTTCATTCCTGAAGTTCTAAGTCTCTCTGTGGTATCATTTTTCTTCTGCCTGAAGAACTTTCTTTAGCATTTCTTTTAAAGCAAGTCTGCTTATAATGGATTCTCTTAGTTTTCCATCTCTGAGAATGTGTATTTTGCCATCATTCTTGAAGGACATTTTTATTGGATATAAAACTCTGGGTTGTGGGTTGGTAGTTTGTTGTTTTTGCTGTTTGTTTTTTAGCTGTTTGTTTTTCAGAGTGCTTTAATAATTTTGTGTCATTACTTTCTGCCTCTAATGGCTTTTGCTGAGAAATTCATCATTTGACTTTTTCTTCCCCTTTATACACACATCATTTTTCTATGGCCACTTTCAATACTTTTTATTTTATTGCTGCAGCTGCTCCTTCGTCTTCTTTATTATTCTTGTTCTTATTTTGAGACAGGGTCTGGCTCTGTTGCCCAGGCTGGAGTGCAGTGGTGCAGTCGTGGCTTATATTACTATCATTATTATTATTATTATTATTATTATTATTATTATTTTGAGGCAGGTTCTGGCTCTGTTGCCCAGGCTGGACCGATTGTGGCTCACTGCAACCTCTGCCTCCCAGGCTCCCCACTCTCCCCAAATGTGCCTCAGCTTGAAAATCACTGACTTAGGTATTTCTTCCACTCAAAGGGAAGAATTTAAAAGAAGTCAAAAGGTATACAATTTGCTTATAAACCTACCTTTCAATGCACTTTTCTATGCTCTGAAAAAACTGAATACAATGTACAATGAAACCTGTCATTCCCGGCTGGGCACGGTGACTCATGCCTATAATCCCAGCACTTTGGGAGGCCGAGGTGGGTGGATCACTTGAGGTCAGGAGTTCGAGACCAGCCTGGCCAACACAGTGAAACTCTGTCTCTGCCAAAAAAATACAAACAAAAATTAGCCAGACCTTGTGGCGCATGCCTGTAGTCCCAGCCGCTCAGGAGGCTGAGGCGGGTGGATCACTTGAGCCCAGGAGTTTGAGACCATCCTGGGCAACATGGCAAAACTCTTGTCTCAAAAAAAAAAAAAAAAAAAGAAGAAGAAAGGAAAGGAAAGGAAGAAAGAAACCTAGCATTCATTTACCAGTATCAAAGAACAAGACTCAAAGTGTAACCACCAGGAATCTGTCCAGTACTACTGCAAATTCTCACCAATACCAATGCTAACTGTTATGGATAGCTAAATCTTCTGATCAAGTGATCTACTCATTTCCATTAAACTCTTTGAATCGATTTGCCATGCAACTAATCTTTATATGTTTTAAGATACTCAATCTATCTTTATTAGGAAACGAGTCTCTTATTACTGTTTTCACTATAGAAAGATCTAGTGTTAAAGGGGAGGGGAGACAAATAAATTCAATCCTTCTTTCAAAGATACTAAAGATTCTTTTGTCTCAAACAGAAAGCCAAAAGAAAAAAACACAGTGAATGCTTCAGTGTTAAAACTTTAAACACAGCAGGTTTTTTTGCTTTGTTTTTTCACTTGCCTCTGCAGGCCAACTATAAAGTATCAAGCTGCACTACACAAGAACCCTATTAATCTTTTACAGGAAAACTATAATGCATTTTTTTAAATAGGAAAAGCATTTTAAAGTCTTGGAAAATAGACAACTTCTACCCTATATTTCAATTTGGAGCTTAATGATATTACTTTATTAAAACTACTTCAAAGGATAGTGAGAAATTCTCTCACAACTTTGAATATTCTGAACAATTTTTTACAGACAAGTGAGTTATCAAGTGATAACTTTCTACTCTCTGAGATATTTTTAAAAGCTAATGAGCATAATGTTCATAAAAAATTTTAGGTGGAAAATCTGGGCCAAGTGAATGGAACAATCAGAGGTTGCCCTTGAAAAAATTACCCAAATTCCTAATTTTAAAATTCAAGTTCCTGTTGATCAAATCTTAAGTAACAACCTGGTCTTTGTATTCTGAGCAACTTATCTTTTGAAAATCTATTTCCTTCACCACTCCCACTGAATATATATTTGCTAATGATATGATTCTACAGAATTAAACTAAATTACACAGTCCTGAATCTGTTTTTACTTTTGTCAAACTTGGTTAACACTGTCTCCCACACAGCTCTTTGAACTGTATTTTTTTTTGAACTTTTTTTTTTTAATTGTACTCTCCCATTCTCTACCACCTGAGTTAAACAGGAAAAAAGGAAAAGAAAAAAAATACATCCAATTTATACACATTAGATCTAAAGACTGGGTGGCCAAATCCTAAAGCAGTGGGAGGGTTCTCAACCTTCATGTAGGCCTATTAGCACGTTACAAAGTACACAACTGCACTGCTCCTAAAGGTCAGCCTTTATATTAGGTTATGTTTCAATTTACTAAAGCCAACTCATGACTCCAAGCAAATATTGTTTCAAGTATTGTTTTACCTTTTTGCTTTCCTTTTAAATTTGGTAGCACTCAGATTTTAAAAGAGAAAATAAAGGGGAAAAAAAAGCCTCAACCAGCTCTTTAATGTGCAAGATCAGGTAAGACCAAAAGCACTACTAATGCACATTTGATTATCAACTGTACCTTTAAAATATGATCAGGCTGAGAATTAATATCTTAATTGTTGGCATTCCTTAAGGAAAACATCCCAGTACAAAATGCCTACCGTTTGGAGGTAAAAAAAAAAAAAAAAAGCACCTATCTGTTCATTTATACATATGTTCTGGTTGAACTTCTAGCTCCACACAATTAAATTATGCCAGGAAACACTATCAATTCAATTTTAAAAATCATGTACACTGCCACATGCTTTCCAAATGTCTCAGAACTTCTAAATCTCTTTCTCATCTTGACCTCTCTCCCAAGCTCTAGAACCTATTTCCTAACTTCCCATTGGGTACTTATGACTAGTACATCAAGTACTATTAACATTTCCAGTTTTCACTACTCTTTCACCTGAAGACACACACACACACACACACACACACACACACACACACACACACAGAGTCTCTCTCTCTCTCTCTCTCTTCTTTCTCTCTATGTCAATCCCCACCATCCAATTAGTTTTTTCCACTCCCATTTTTTCTTACCCAGATTCAAAATCCTCAAAGTCCTCTCTTTAACATCCTCTCCTTGACATTCTGTTCTACCATTTAAATGATGGTCAATTCTGCAATTCTTCTTGCATACTTTCTCATATATTTTATATTCCCTTTTCATTCCCCTACATGCCCTCTAGGTAAAGCCCTTATCTCCAAAGAAACCTCATTAAAGATGACGGTAAAAACCTCTCTAGTTTTCCCTCCTCTAGGACTCTTTCCTGCCAATACATTTTGCACAAACATAACTCCAAAATGAATAGCACTGTGCTGTTCTTATCATCAAAGAATTCACACACTAAGAGGAAACACACAAAAAAAACTATTAACAACATAAGTGGGTAAGTATTCTACTGATGATACTGTATAAACAATAAGCTCTCGAAGGTAGGATAGTGAGTTATTACAGGAGAGGTTTCAGAAGAGATTACAGCTAAGCTGGTGAAAATCATTTCAGACAGAGAATAATCTAACATGTGAAGAAGGTTCACATTTGGGAAGGACAAGTAGTCCGGTGGCAGAGGAGAGGTAGGAGCTAAGGCTAAAATTATAGGCTTGCGTGAGACTGTGGGATCTTTGTTGCCATGCTAAGAAGTATTAGACTTGATCTATGAACCTTTGTTATAAGCTTTGGTTTTTTTTTTGGACATAGGGTATCGCCTTGACAAAAAAAAAAAAAAAAAGGCTGGAGTGCAGTGGCATAATCATAGCTCACTGCAGCCTTACATTCCTGGGCTCAAACTATCCGCCTGCCTCAGCCTCCCAAGTAGCTGGGACTACAGGCATGTACCACCATACCCCGCTAATTTTTGTATTTTTTTTAAGAGATGAGGTCTTGCCACATTGCCCAGGCTGGCCTCAAGCGATCCTCCTACTTCAGCCTCCCAAAGTGTTGGAATTACAAGTGTGCTCTACTGCTCCTGGGCCTATTTTAAGCTGTGTATGTTTGTTGTTTGATTTTTAATATATAATCTTAAAAACAAAGTAACACAGCACTAATAGAACCAGATGCATCTTCACTAAGTGTGACAGCTGGTTTCTTAGTCATCTACACCTCAAATTAGTAAACAGACTCTGCAGGAAAATTAGATATAAGGACAGTATTCTGTACATTGTTCAGTAGGTCAGATTTATTTATTTATGTTATTTAAATCACTGTATCCTTATTCACATTTTTGTCTTTATAACAATTACTCAAAGAGGCCTATTTTAAACTTCCTACTATATGTATAGATTTGTCTATTTCTTAATATCAGATATTGTATTTTTACAGTTATACACTGTTCATTTGGTTCTTTTTTTGTTTTAGATTACAATTTTCTGGTGTTAAATGGGTTAATTCATGATACCCTATTTAATGACACAGAAAATACTCCTCGAAAATAAGCTTTCTGGTCCATTTCTGGACCAGATCTAACCTTTCAACAGTGTTACTGAAAACGTGGGTAATTATTTTCCTCATGCTCTTTCTTTTACATCAGCAATCTACTTCCAGCCAAACATACTTCAATATTTAAAACACATTGCTACTGCTCAGTCTGATCTCCACTTTGGGGAAAGAATAGTTGTCTGCGTGATAAAAGGAGGTGATATTCATACAAAAAAACTGAATTGGTTACATTATATGCTTTCTGGCCACGTTTCATAACTGTGTCCATTGTGTAAAAGGAGAGGGAAGAAAGTTTGATAAATCCACAGAACAGTTTCTTTTTCTTCCAGAGAAGAAAACAATTGTAATTACTAGTTTGAAAGGGCTCAGCCTCAAGTTTATAGTGGCTTAAGAAGACAAATATAAAGCTTTATGGCAGCTGTCCTAACTAATCATAGACTCCACAGACTCACATGAGCAATACACAGGCCTGACAACTATATTTCTGATCGATTTCCTAACTCAACACTCATTTGTATTTCAGGGAAGGCAATCTAAAAGTAGAATATCTGACACAAATATTTGTGGCTCAGTCCTCACTGGAAATAACTGAAACATATAAACAAGTCAGGAGGAGGCCGGGCGAGGTGGCTCACGCCTGTAATCCCAGCACTTTGGCAGGCCGAGGCGGGCGGATCAAGAGGTCAAGAGATCAAGACCATCCTGGCCAACATGGTGAAACCCCGTCTCTACTAAAATACAAAAATTAGTTGGGCATGGTGGCGTGTGCCTGTAGTCCCAGATACTTGGGAGCCTGAGGCCGGAGAATTGCTTGAACCCAGGAGTCGGAGGTTGCAGTGAGCCGATATCGTGCCACTGCACTCCAGTCTCACAACCGAGCAAGACTCTGTCTCCAAAAAAAAAAAAAAAAAAAAAAGTCAGGAAGAAAAATCCAAATAATAAGTTATGCACAACTTGTAAGGTGTTTTGTTCCTACTTAGAATTTGAAAATAAATGAATTCTACCATAGGGTGACCAATAATAGTGTTTTTACAAACTGCAGGTCATCATCCATTAGTGGGTTGTGAGATATATTAGTGGGTTCAGACATACTTTTTAAAGAATGATATAGAACAAACTAAAAGAAATAACACAGTATTGTTTCATGAATTTTTTATGTACACATATATATATGAAATGTACATAAACAACTAAAAGGTATTTTATATTATAGGCTATAAGTAAGAAAAAAAGTTCTAATAATACTGATCTAGAATCTACCAGTAAGGCAGGCTTAGTTTCTCAGAGTAGGAGCAAAACTAGGAAGAATATTTTTAGAAATTTTTATAAGATTACCTCAAGATCTAAGATTTTAAATAACTATGTATTTAAATTTTGGATGGCAAAAATTCATTTATTCAAAAAAGACTATTGTTTATCTTCTATATACCAGACATAGATCTGCGTGCTAGAAATAGAAAATGGAATAAAACAAAGTCCCTATCTTCAAGAGGTTTAAACTCTAGTAGAGGTAAGTAATCATGGCACCAAATGCTAGGCTAAGGTGCTTTACACACATTCTCACTTGAGGCTCCTAATCTTGTGAGTAGATAGTATTTATCTTAATTTTATATATGTGAGAACTGAGGTTTAGAGAAATTCATTAACTTGTCCCAGATTATTTCTCTCTCTTTCTCACCCACACCACACACACACACACACACACACACAGCTAGTCAAGGCAGAGTTGTGATTCCAACCTAAGACAATGGGATTCCAAAGCTCTCTTTCTGCCACTACTCTGTACTGCCTTCTACTGCACTGCCCTCTACTGTTCTTCTATCTGCAAGAAAATGAAATATAACAATGTTCTTCCCCAGAAAACTTCTAAAAGTTACATAAAACCATGATCTTTGATCAAATAATTCTAATTATAAATTGCCTACCCTTCCTTAAATTGTATATGTTGAAAGAAGGCAATTCTTTTTTTTGTTTTGTTTTCTTGGAGACAGGGTCTCATTATTTTGCCCACGTTCGGCTTGAACTCAAGATCCTCCTGCCTTAGCCTCCCAAGTATCTGGGATACAGGTACACAACATGGCTTAAAAGTTTACCTAAAACTACAGTTCAGTTTTTATTAAATCTGCTTTGGAATAAACATACTAAAATATCATATGATTTTTACAATGTCTTCAAAACTATGAAGAAAGAATGGTAGGCAAATGGCATACAAATCAGCACGCTGTGATTTTTAAAAAAAAAAAAAAAGGCAGCCGGGCAAGGTGGCTCATGCCGGTAAACCCACCACTTTGGGCGGCTGAGGCAGGTGGATCACTTCAGGTCAGGAATTCAAGACCAGCCTGGCCAACATGGTGAAACACTATCTCTACTAAAAATACAAAAAATCAGCTGGGTGTGGTGGTGGGGACCTGTAATCCCAGCTACTTGTGGGGCTGAGGCAAGAGAATCCCTTGAACCCCAGGGCAGAGTTTGCAGTGAGCCGAGAGAGCACCATTGCACTCCAGCCTGAGTGACAGGGCAAGATTCTGTCTCAAAAAAAAAAAAGAGCATCTACAGAAGCCACTCTCCCTGATTTGTCTGCCAGTGTGCTGAGAAGGAAGACATAGGAAATAGCCAACGTCAACCCCAGGTGTTTATTCCTGAGTAGAAGTTAGCCTAATAGATGTCAGGGCTTGGCAGGATAGAGTGTGGGTTAACGAAAGGGGGTTGACCTATGGCAGAGATAGGACAGGAGTAAACAGCAGAGACGGGGGGGTTTTCTAAGCAAAAAGACTGTTCTGCAGACTAGAGCAATACCCTGAGTTCACGTGTTCACATCTGTCTGGAGATGTGAGTGCTGTGAGCTGATGATATTAGCAAACACGATCATCCCTTCACTCAGAATTCAGCCTTCTATCCAGCCTTCTGGTGGTAATCTTAGCTCCCCTCATGGACTGTATTCCAGGGCAAATAATCAGCTGTCCACAGAAAGAATTCTCCCTAGGAAATAATGAATTGGGGTCTGCTTCATACTTCCTTGTGAGTCTGCTTGGCGAGTCAGTCTACCAAGGCTGCTCAACTCTAGCTGTTTTGACAAATCAAGTTTGTAGTTGGGCCAAGCTCAGGACCTAGGCTTCCATGGAGCCCTGTGCTTGGGAAAGCAAGGTGTCTTCTTCCTTGATTTCTTGTAAAATGTAATTTGTTACAGTCATTTCTAGTCTCGAAATGGTTAGGTGCCAGTCCATCCTGTCATTGTATCCACTGCGTTAGAAAACCTGAGTAAGACTGAGAGAAAACTGGAAATGCCGCCTTTGTGGGCTGCATTATGCCATCTGAAGTGTCCTTGAGATAAACTCACACCAAGGACATTGGGAGGTGAAAGTCTAAAAGAATACCACAGATATTAGGTCATCATTCATTTTCTATTTCCTAATTAAATGACACTAAAGATTCCTAGTCTTTCCAGCCATGCCAGAATTCCTTAGCATGAGGAGCAGGCTTTTCTTCCAGCCTCCAAGAAAATGGATTTTTGTTTGTTTGTTTTCTGCTCACAAACGCATTTAGAAAGGCAGCATTCAACTCAGCCCCTAACAGATGGAACACATGCCTCATCCGGTGTCAGGGGCTACAAAGTTGGCCTTTCCACCCAGAACGGGATTTCCCTGCCTTTCCTTCTGTCTAGCATTATGTGAAAGAGTTCCAAAACCAGGAAGACCTCAGAGGTCATCTGGTCATTCAATTCCTTTGCAGGTGAAAAAACCAAGGCCCAGACAGGAGTGAGGCGAGCTGCCCAGGGTCAGGTGAGCGTGAACCACGGCATGCCAGAGGTGTCCAATCTGCTTTCTCAAAGCAGACAAACACAGCCCTGGTGCAGGAAAGAATCAACTCAAGAGCTCAGGCTCTTGCCCTCCGTGACTAGGTGGTGATGTCTATGCCCCTGGAATGTCCCACCTATAAGGGGTGTTTTTGCTTGCTTGGGGGCTTTGATCACAGGACAGTCTGACAATGTGATGTATGTTAGGGGCTTTGGGACATATACCATCACAATTCTGCCCTCGAATAGGAAACTAAAGGCATCTGTACAAGCCTTTGACAGCAGCTGGAAACTAAGGGTGAGCCAGGTAGGTGGTGCGTGATCAGAGTATTGTCACACCTCATACGGGTAGAAGGTAGCACTGCCAGTGACTCCACAGGGAGAGGACAACTGGAAGCTCCACCTCTGGACCCTCCCAGACCTTGCCCTTGGCTTCTCTTTTGTCTGGCTCTAATTTGTGTCCTTTTGCCAGAATAAAACTGTAATCCTAAGTGTGGGGCTTTTCTGAGTTCCGTGAGTTGTTCTAGTGAATTACTGAACCTGATGGGGCAGTGAGAACCCATGAATGGATGAGGGTAGCCTGGGGAGCCCTGAATATGCAGCTGATGTCTGCAAGGAGGGCAGTTGACTGGAGGCCTGTGCCCTTAACCTGAAGTTTGCCCCAGCTCCAGGCAGCTCCTGAATGAAAGCACATCTCCTAAATTAAAGTACAGCCATTGCAAAAGAAATCCTTGGGAGCCGGTCCTTGAAGTCCTTGCCATCTGAACAGCTGGAACAAGGATCTGGAAGTGGGCACCCATCCTGCTTCAGTGCAGGTGGACCTTGCAGTGGCAGGTAGAGGGAGACACATGGGCTGCCGAAGACTGAGGCAGCTTCCAGACTGGCAAGCTCATGCAACAAGACCATTCCCATCCTGCTCATCTCAGTACACATCCAGAAGAGGGAAAATATGAGGAAGGAGAAAGACTAAAGGACTCTATTAGAAAAGTCATCCTGGACCCTCATTCAATTCCGTTTAAGAAAACACCTCCTGCCTCTCTAGCAGCCGATGACCTCCGCTTAATGTCAAAACAGAAGCATCTCCTATTAAGCAATCAAATTCAACATGACCCAGGTGCTCCTCCTCATAAAATTTAACTTGCATCTGCCTCTAATCAAGTCATTAGCTATAACCTTAAATTTGTAGAGAATCCCGTTGAAGGAGTAAGTACAGTGACACCATTGAAAAAGCAATTAGACAAATGTAAATGATGTCTGTAGGAAAACTAGTTTTGGTCTCTTCAAAAAGTCAGTGTTATGAAAAAAATAGTAGTAATAGAGGAACTGTGGTAGGATAAAAATAAATTTATGATTCATAACCAAATGCATTCAGCATTACTTGATTTGCATAAACCAGCAAAAAAGGACATTTGCCACAATTAAAGAAGTTTGAATATAGAAGTTTTTAGATGATGTTCAAAAAGTGTTATTAATTATTTAGTTATAATCACGGATTTGGGATTAGTAAGAAAATGTTTTAATTTTTCAGAGATGCATGTGGAAATATTTAGGGGTAAAACGTCATGAAGTCTATATTTACCTTTAAATACTTCATATATATATTTACCTTGAAATGCTTCAGTGCTCATGTTTTACAATATTGACTTTGGAATTATGCAAATGTTTTACGTAATTATGAAAACAAAATTAAATTTAAAAATGCTAAACAACTGAAAATGAAAATGAAATAAATGAACCCAACTGTAGGTCAGGTTGACACAGAAAAGGATTATTTTAAATGACTTTTATGAAACCCAGTATTTTGACTGTAAATATTGGGCATTTGGACAAAGAAACAACAAAGAAATTTAAAAATAAATTCAGTATTGCTACGAATAATAGTGGTATTGTTATTTTAAAAGCACTAACAAACTTATTCTATCTATCTAAAATATATACAATGCAATGCAAACAATTGCTAATGTAATCAGGAACTAAGATTTTTCAGCATAAGAGAAATAAGATACAAGCATTAACATCAAAGAAAAACTGAAATCTTCTAATTTAACCAGAAACAATTTTTTCATTTCCTTTCTCTCTTAAAAAACTCATATTCCCTAGCTTTGTCCTTTCAAAAAACTACAGGCACTAACAACAGCGCAGTGAGCATTCTTGGTGCGCAGTTTACTGGTCTTTTAACACCATTTCCCATTAAACTGAACCAAGGCCCAGCAGGGCACGGTGGCTTACACCTATGATCCCAGCACTTTGGGAAGCTGAGGTGGGTGGATCACTTGAGGTCCAGAATTCAAGATCGGCCCAGCCAACATGGGGAGACCCTGTCTCTATTAAAAATGCGAAAGAATCAGCCAGGCATGGTAGCACATGCCTGTAATCCCAGCCACTCAGGAGGCTGAGGCAGAAGAATCACTTGAACCCAGGAGGCAGAGGTTGTGGTGAGCTGAGATCACGCCACTACACTCCAGCCTGGGTGACAGAGAAAGACTTGGTCTCAAAAAGAAAAGGAAAAGAAAACGGAAAAGAAAAGAACCAAGGCCCCTGGAGAGAAAGTGGATTCTACATCTTGCACAGGACATATACAATATACAGGAAATATACAAGATGAGCTGCAAAGTCTTAAAAGAAGGAAACTAACAGAGCCTACCGGGGTCACGTCCAAAGGACACAGAACTAAGATAAAAGAAAGTCACAGTTCAACAATAAGATCATTCTAGCCTTGAAAAGTGTAACTACAGTGTAGTTAAACAGGTACAATATTTAAAATCCGCTAGTTTGCAGTAATACTGAAAATGAAACACATTACCTTGGGAGACTACTAGGGCAACAATTGATTGTATTGAAAATAGATGAGTAATGGCAATGAATCCAGTTTTTTTTTTCTTTTTCTATATACCTTGAAGATAATCCTTGAGCAAGAATCCAGTGTTCTAATTTTCCCATATAGTTTTTAAGGTCACCAAACAAAAGAAATAATAAATGCAGAAAAATAACAGAATTAGAAAAAAAATTATTATTCAACCACTAATTAGACAAAGGCTCTGAAATGATTAGTAACAGATGGGTTCACTGACAACCTGGACACACGAGGAGAGAGCAACAGGCAGGAAGTGCACGGCATCAATGATAAAGTTGTTTTGGCCAAAAACGGAATCTGAGTCTGATCAAGCTTTTAGATCTAACTATTAATTTACATAAAGTGTAGGGAACAGTGGAATACTTAAGCAACATCATTGGATACAATTAGGCAATGCCAGAGCGTAACAAGATCTACAGGACAAAAAGCTTTTTTTGTTTTTAAACAAAGCCAAGAAAATAAAAAGGGGAAGGAAAAATTGTTAAAGACCGAAGAGACATCGCAACCAGGTGCAGTATGTGGACCTCGTCTGGATGCTAAATAAAAACAAATCAACTACGACAAAGAATTTATAAGAAAAGCATGGAATTGGAATACTGATAATATTGGATAATATAAAAGAATTCTTCATGTTTCAGGTGTGATAAGAATGATTTCTTAGAGGCACATACTAATTATTGACAAATAAAGGGGATGTTTGGATTTGCTTTTTTTTCTTTAAAGACAGGCTGTTTGTCCAGCCTGGCTAGAGTGCATTGGTTCAAGTACAGCTCACCGTAACTTCAAACTCCTGGGCTCATGGGATCCTCCTGCCTCAGCCTCCCTAGACTGACTATAGGTGTGTACCACCACACCCAGCTAATAAAAAAAATTTTTTTATGGAGACGGGGTTTGCTATGTTGTCTAGGCTGGTCTCCAGTTCCTGGCCTCAAGTGATCCTTCTGCCCTATGGCTTCCCAAAGTGCCAGGATTACATGTAATCTTTTCTTGACCTTGGAAATGAATCCACTGCCATGCCCTGCCAGATTTGCTTTAAGTAATCAAGTGGGACAACCAAATAAAACAGAATTGGCCATATATTGGTAACTGTGCAAAATGGATAACAGATACACAGCAACACCTACTATTCTTTCTCATTTGGTGTATATTTGTAACTATCCATAATAAAAGGTTTCAAAAATCCCTCAGGCAAGTTAAAAAAGATGAACACAAATATGTATGATAAAATGTAAAATGTCAAATTCTAGCTGATGAGCATATGGATGCTTATACTTTCTAGTGTTTGAAAATGTTCACAAGCCGGGCGCGGTGGCTCATGCCTGTAATCCTAGCACTTTGGGAGGCTGAGGTGGGTGGATCACCTGAGGTCAGGAGTTCAAGACCAGCCTGGCCATCATGGTGAAACCCTATCTTTAAAAATAAATAAATAAATAAATAAATAAATAAAATATTCACAATAAAAATACAAAGGGAAAGAAAATATTTACAATAGTAAGCAGACGTCTTTTTCCTTGAAATGGAGTCTTACTCTGTCTTCCAGGCTGGATTGCAGTGGTGTGATCTTGGCTCACTGCAGCTTCCGCCTCCTGGGTTCAACCAATTCTCATGGCTCAGCCTCTCAGTAGCTGGGACTACAGGCATGTACCACTATGCCTGGCTAATTTTTTATTTTTAGTAGAGACGGGTTTCACCAAGTTGCCCAGGCTGGCCTTGAACTCCTGACTTCAAGTGATCTGCCTGTCTTGGCCTCCCAAAGTGCTAGGATTACAGATGTGAGCCTTTTTTTTTTTTTTTTTTTTAAAACAGGGTCTTGCTCTGTTACCCAGGCTGGAATGCAGTGGCATAATCTCAGCTCATTGCAGCCTTGATTTCCATGGCTCAAGTGATCCTCCCTACTCAGCCTCCCCTGTAGCTGGGACTACAGGCACATGACACCAGGTGCCTGGCTAATTTTTGTATTTTTTTGTAGAGATGGGCTTTTGCCATGTTGCCCAGGCTGGTCTCGAACGCTGGGGCTTACAGGAATGAGCCACCTCATCTAGCATCAGAAAGCAGAATTTTATTTTATTATTTTTTTAAAGACAGAGTCTCGCTCTGTCACCCAGGCTGGAGTGCAGTGGCGCAATCTCGGCTCACTGCAACCTCCGCCTCCTAGGCTTAAGGGATTCTCCAGCCTCGGCCTCTCTAGTATCTGGGATTATAGGCATGCGTCACCATGCTCACCTAATTTCTGTAAGTAAGCAGAATTTTAAAAGCACTTAAGCCAGGGGTGTCCAATCTTTTGGCTTCCCTGGGCCACAATGGAAGAAGAATTGTCTTGGGCCACACATAAAATATACTAACACAAATCATAGCTGAAGAGCTTTAGAGAATTGCAAAGAAGTCTCATAATGTTTTAAAAAAGTTTACAGATTTGTGCTAGGCCACACTGCAAGCTGACCCAGCCAGGACTCAGAGCCATGTCAGGCTAGAGGGATTATGAAACATGGCTACAGACACCTAATGCTGGCAGTTACCAGTAATCTACCCCCACGTTCAATACAAATGACAGAGTTCACCAAAAATATTCAAATATGAATTACTAAATTATGAACGGAAAGAAAAAACAGGGATCTAGAGAAAAGGATTCCATCTGACTAAACGGTGAAAACCTATTTATTATACTTACTGCAACCCCATAGAAGCTCAAAAGTTTTCTAATACGGAGCTCTATTATGCAGAGTTATAAAAAAAACAAGATATAGCAGCTAACCTGCCTGTTAGTCAAACACATTAACCAGACTCTGCCATCAGTAGCTGTTGCAAAACCACTGCTTATCGACCGAGATCTATGGTCACAGCATAGCCTCATATCCTTTTTGCCCACTAATAAGGATCTTTTTCATACCTGATGATGACGCACTGGTTCTCTCTGTCAATGATCATGTTTCTGTACATATTATCTGCAAGGGCGTAGATATGTGGTGGGTTTTCATACTGTGCCTAGAAAAGCAAAAAATAATAAATAATAAGAAAATAAAAAATTAAAAAGACAATCATGGTTAGATACGCAACACATTTCTTTCCCCTGAATTTGGAAATGAATTCAAGCACTATAGTTCCACTTCCTATAATTACATCTTAAAGGTTGCATGATACAAGAATTCATAAAATTTCCTAGGTCATCAAGAGTTACACCCTCACGAAATTAAGATGGAATTTACGAGTCTTCCGTAGGCATATGCATGATTCAGCCTTCCGGATGTGCCCTGCGTCTTCAGACACTCCAATACCCTACCCTTCCACCCATACACACCTCTGCAGTTGACATTCCATTTCTAAATGTTTCTGTAGACACTTGGGCAACAGGTCTTAGGAGAGGCCTGCCACACACCTAGATCTGACTTCCACCAGAATTCCAAATTCCTATGTAATTTTTTCTAAGAGGCCAGCCACGTTGTAGATTCTGGAGCCTCAGAAGGAATTAGGTGAGATTACCTATGGATCAGGAAAAATACTTAAAACTTTCCATAAGAAGAGGGTAAGGAGGTGTGGTTCTTTAAAGGGATAAGCCAGTTTGTTTCATCTCTACTGGAAAAAAAAATCCTAAAATCCTACCGCACTAAGATATTTTTCTGGGTTTGTGATTTCATCTTATAGGATATCTTAGCTATGCACGAATATCAAACTAAATACATTTTCCATGCTAAATCAATTCTCAGGCTGACTTCAGCCCTGCTTTATTCAATTTCTTGACATGCACCTTCATCACAACCTCAAAAATTCCTAAGAAGAGGAATACTTTCTTGGGTATATATGGGGAAAGAACACTCCTAGCCTGTAATCACTCCAAGCTACTTGGTAGGCTAAGGCAGAAGAGTCATGTAAATCCTGGGACTTGGAGTCTAGTCTCTACAAAAAAATTTTTTTAATTAGCAGGGTGTGGTAGCACTCGCCTGCAGTCCCACCTACTTGGGAGGCTGAGGTCAAAGGACAGCTTGAATCCAGGAGTTGGAGGATGCAGTGAGCTACAATTGTGGGAATAATGGCATCCAAGCTGCAAGTCTCACAATGTAAATGACAGATGGGAAAACAATTTCACAAGGTAGAGTGATATACAAAGGTAAAGCTTAACTTACTTAACCCATTTTATTGTGAAATGACTTACTATAGAAAAGGGGTCCTGGCTAGAAGTTGTTGCTCACTGCCATGTTCTGGAAGATGAGAGTTTGGTGGGGAGGGGTTAGGACAAAGGGGCTTTGTATCCAATATCCAGTGTTCTTCCCAAGTTGTGGGCAGGGGGCTCATAGGGGGAAGTACCCAGTGACGGCTGCAAGCTATGCCTAGACCTGGTAGATGAAAGAACCCTACTCAGGAACCAGAACATGTTATCTCTGCCTTAACCTTATGG
Organism: Cacajao melanocephalus; assembly: GCA_963573385.1. Lineage (NCBI taxonomy): Eukaryota > Metazoa > Chordata > Mammalia > Primates > Pitheciidae > Cacajao > Cacajao melanocephalus. Next base: position 12,303 of record CAUYLG010053353.1, on the reverse strand, counting down.
TCAGAATTGGATGCCTGTATGGGACCTCAGGATATGGACTTAGATGGACTTCTAGTCCATACTGCTTGTGCAGGATTATTATAATTATTATTTTAATTTAACAGAATTTAATTGAGCAGAGAATGACTCGTGCATGTGGCTGCCCTGGAACAAGAAAAGGTTCAGAGAGCCTCCAGTGCTGCCATATGCTATAAGATTTAGGGGCAGAAAAAGGAAAGTCCTGTACAGAAAGTGGAAGTGAGGGCCGGCCCTGGCTCACACCTGTAATCTCAGCACTTTGGGAGGCCGAAGTGGAAGGATCGCTTCAGGTCAGGAGTCCAAGATCAGCCAGGCCAACGTGGCAAAACCCCATCTCTACTAAAAATACAAAAATTAGCCAAGCATGGTGGCACGTGCCTATAATCCCGGCTACTCAAGAGGCTGAGGCAGGAAAACTGCTTGAACCTAGGAGGTGGAGGTTGCAGTCAGCTGAGACCGCACCACTGCATTCTAACCGAGGTGACAGAATGAGAGTCTGTCTCAAAAAAAAAAAAAAAAAAGAAGAAAAAAAGAAAATGGAAGTGAGGTACAGAAACAGCCAGATTAGTTACAGTTTGGAGTTTGCCTTATTTGAACACAGTTTGAATTGCTGGCCACCTTTGATTGGCCAAAACTCAGTGATTAGCACAAGAGTAGATTATAGTTTGTTTATACATCTGGTTAGGCTACAGTTCCCTGGGTATAGAGAAACATTTAGGGCAGGGCGTGGTGGCTCATGCCTGTAATCCCAGCACTTTTGGAGGGCAAGGCCAGAGGATCACTCGAGCCCAGCAGTTCCAGATCAACCTGGGCAACATAGTAAGACCTCCTCTCTACAACAAAGAAACAAAATTAGCTAGACATGGTGGCGTGTGCCTGTAGTCCCAGCTAATCGCTCAGGAAGCTGAGGTTGGGGGAGGACTTTGAGCCCTGGAGGTAGAGACTGCAGTGAGCCAAGATCATGCCACTGCACTTCAGCATGGGTGACAGAGACCTTGTTTCAAAAGAAAAAAGAAAAGTAAAAAACATTTAGACTAAACTTAAAATATGTAAGGAGGCAGCTTTAGGCTAAACTTAATTTAACAATTCCCCTCCTGCACTTTTTCTGTTTTTAAATAGAGACGGGGTCTCACCACGTTGCCCAGGCTGGTCTTGAACTCCTGGGCTCAAGCGATCCTCCCTCCATGGTCTCCCAATATGCTGGGATTACAGGCGTGAGCCATGGTGCCCAGTCCAATTTCCCTCTTTTGGTCATCTTCTCAATTTTCAGATACTGACCAAAAACTTTAGGCACTGATGTCACTCTGTCACCATCGTAAAGATGTACTTATTTGTTCTCAAATATCATTGAGAAATAGCAGAACAGTGGGGTTTATAAAATGGGAAGAAAGACTTTAGATTACTTTTTGTAAGTGTTAAAGTAGAGGGGACCTCCTCCTCCTGGCATCTCCTGGTCTGTTTCTTTAAAGTTTTGATTACGTCACATTTAACATGAGTGACCCATGTTGGTTTGGTATGGTCTATTAGGGGTTAGTGCATGAGTTTAGTCCAAAACAATGGCCTCTCATAATTTTGTTAAAAATTCTCCTCGAGAGGCTGAGGCAGAGAACTGCTTGAACCTGGGAGGCAGAGGTTGCAGTGAGTTTAGATAGAGCCACTGCACTACAGCCTGGGCAACAGAGCGAGATTCCATCTTAAAAAAAAAAAAATTCCCCTTTTTAGGTCAGGTTCTGACTAGGTGAGACTGTCACCGAAACTTTAGACCTTAGTGTCCCTCTCAGTTACCATCATTTTGGGGTTCTGGTCTCAAGTGCACAATTATCTTTAATGATTCTGAAAATGAGAAAGTAGAGGACTGTAAGAAAGACAAGAAGATGGAAAACGGAAGGAAGTGGCGAGAAAGCTACGGGCAATGGGGGAAAAGGTATGGGCGAGTCATTGCCCAGTAAGGCTTTGACACTGCTGAACTGTCATACTTGACCTTTGCATGTCACTCTGTATTTTCCGAACTGGTTTCCCATCTGTGGTCTTACCGAACCTCTCAGCTATCTATGAGAAAACTAGAGTAGGCATTTCCTCTCCCTGATTCTTCTCTTCCCTGAGACTCTCAAAGTCATCAGGACCTGACTTCAACTCCTAGTTTCACCACTTAGTAGATTTTAGTACTTCACTTCTCTGAGCCTCAGTTTCCTCATCTGTGAAATGGAGATAGATGCTATAACACAGCCAGCATCCAGGGCTATTTCATTATTGTTGCTAGTATAACATAGCACATGGCACTCAGTAAATACCAGTTTTACAATAATCTGTTACCATTAGCAGTAAAATTAAGCATGCTTTTTAGAAATAATACATTTATTTAAAGAGAACACTTCAAAAGATAAATGGTCTAAAAGGGATGTGTATATAGCAACCCTTTTCAGAAAACTGGAGAGAAACACACATGCACCGCACTTCCATCTACAGCGTCTTGGCCGACATTGAGGACGCCGAGCCAGCTCAGTGCGCCTGCTGATCGGGGCACTAGGGCAGGGCCAGCCTCTGCTGACAGTGTTTCCCTTGTGCTGGGCTCCCATAAAGGCAGCATTATCAAAGGTCTTTCGCGTGGCAGCCTCCTTCGGCTCCAGCGACCAGCACCATTCATCTGGCAACAATGGGGTGGGCTCTTGCTCCGGGTAAATTGCCTTCCACTTCAAGTGATGAATTTGTGTGGGCTCTCTTTTGTTTGCTTTTTAGGGGTCAGGATTAATGAATGCTCTTGTGCTTCTGTTGCAAAGAGGGAAGGAAAAGGAAAGAAAAAGATGCAGAGATGGGGAGGCCTGGGGAAGTGATGAACAACAGAAGCAAATATATTAAGGAGGATTACAGCTTCCATTTTTACGACACATTGAAATGGCTACGGAGCTGATTTTGAATAGGGACCAGGGTCAAATTAATAAATGAAGTAACACAAGATTCGTTGTTCATGTTCAATTCTAGTTACAGTTTAACAATAGTTCTGATTCTGCAAATCAGTACCCATAGCTCGAATTTTTTTTACCTATAACTGATTTTTATTCCTTAGATTTTTGTGTCATATGTAGAAACAGGAAGATCCCTAAGCTGTAGGTCCAGCACCCCAATTACTCATTTTTTATGCAAATAAGGCTCAAATATTAGACGGTCCTAAGCTTTTTGAGCTGTGCTCTAAAAAGGAGATCATTGGTCAGGCATGGTGGCTCATGCCTGTAATCCCAGCACTTTGGGAGGCAGAGGCAGGTGGATCACCTGAGGTTAGGAGTTCAAGACCATCCTGACCAACATGGTAAAACCCTGTCTCTACTAAAAATAAAAAATTAGCTGGGCCTGGTGGCACATGCCTGTAATCCCAGCTACTTGGGAGGCTGAGGCAGGAGAATCGTTTGAACCCGAGAGGCAAAGGTTGCAGCGAGCCGAGATTGTGCCATTGCACTCCAGCCTGGGCAGCAAGAGCGAAATTCCATCTCGAAAAAATAAATAAAATTAAAATTAAAAAATAACAATAAAAAGCAGATCAATAAAATAATCAAACAACATTACTTAAGTTTTCCCAATAAGTAATTCAAGATTAAAAAAAAAAGTGTAAAAGTTCTACTAACTTCAAGAAAAACTATGTCTGCATCATAAAAGCCCTAAATAAGGAAGTAATTTACGTGACATGTAACTTACCGCTCCTTGGTACATTTCAATTTCCTTGTCTCCAAAATATGGCATCTGCTTGAAAGGGTTGACTGAGATTAACACGGATCCTATATATGTCTGAATTTAAACTCAGTTAAGGTCCATCATTAATCTTCATAGCTACACATTTTTCAAATTAATAATCAGACATTATCAAGATTTCGTAATGACTATCCAAGTGGAAAGCTCATGTACTTGTTTTCTAAAAGATTACAAATAAAGACAAAAGCAATCATCCAACTAGCACAGGCTCTGTTCCTCCTCAGGAAGAGTAATGAATTTAATTATCAAGGTACTACAAAATGAAATCATTATTTTAAATGAATTAAAGCACATTCTTTCAAGATTGGTAACATGTACAGCAAGGAGAAAAAACAAAGCAAACATGGCCAAAGAGTGAAAAAAGCAGTTACCAGTCCTCCCCTCAGAAGATACGCACTTTTTCCTTTTAACTTTTGTATCTGTTAAGTACACTAAAAACATATTCATCGGCCAGGCTCGGTGACTCACGCCTGTAATCCCAGAACATTGGGAGACCAAGGTGAGCAGATCATTTGAGGTCAGGAGTTCAAGGCCAGCCTTGCTCACATAGTGAAACCCCATCTCTACTAAAAATACAAAAATTAGTGGGGCGTGGTAGCGCATACCTGTAATCCCAGCTACTCTACTCGGGAGGCTGAGACAGGAGAATCGCTTGAACCTGAGAGGCGGAGATTGCAGGTGAGCAGAGATCACGTCCCTACACTCTAGCCAGGGCGACATAGCAAGACTCTGTCTCAGAAAGAAAAATTCATCTGCTTATTTAACAAATACAGGGATACAAGATGAACTAACAATTCTGTTCTCTAGAAGGTTAGAGGAATTAAAAGGCATCAATAAGGTAATTTCCTGGCCAGGTACAGTGGCTCATGCCTGTAATCCTGGCATGTTAGGAGGCTGAGGCGAGTAGATGGCTTTAGGCCAGGAGTTTGAGGCCAGCCTGGGCAACACAGCGAAACTCCATCTCTAAAAAACAACAACAACAACAAAAATCAAAAATATTAGCTGGACATGGGGGCATGTGCCTGTAGTCCCAGCTACTTGGGAGGCTGAGGCAGAAGGATCACTGGTGGCCGTGAGGTGGAGGTTGCAGAGAGCCTGTATCAGAGGTTACAGCAAGCCAAGATCACCTCACTGCATTCCAGCCTGGGTGACAGAGAAAAACCTTGTCTCAGAACAACAGAAATAATCATAAATAAAGTAGTTTTCAGAGAAGAAAATTATAAACCTACTTACATCAGGTTTACGGCAAGAAAGTATTATTTCTGCTTGGGGAATCCAAGAAGGCCTCTCAGAGAGGCTGTATTTACCCTGGGCCTTAAAATTTTAACATAGCATATTTTGATGTGCCAAAATAAATTAAGACTTATGATCACATGAAAAATATTTCCATTTATTCATTCAACTATCAACTAATTTGAATTGGGTGCTTACTTAACATACCAGGCACTGTTTTAGATATTCAGGATATGACAGTGAACAAAATAAACAGAAGAGAGAAAAACTCCTTGACTTCATGGAGGAAAAAAAATCGAAACAACACACACATTCAAAACTGTTTCTTTCAATGATCGATTAAGGTGTTTGGAAATTTTACAAATAAATTGTTAAACAGAAAGTTATTTACAAAAATATAGTTTTAGATAAAGACTTAAAACTATGAGATTTCCTCCCACAGGCGGAAATTTTTATATTTACATATTAAGACCTGTGTAGCACAAAACCCAGCCCAGGTGTTGAGTCAGATGGGCTGGTGCTGATGAGAGATAAAACAGGACCTACGTGACAGCTTCACTATAATTAAATAATTATAAAATGCTCAGCACTGTGTCTGAGCATAGCACGTAGTAGTGGCTTTTTCCTTAAATATCCTCTAAAGTGCATGTTTTTTCATGGTAATATCTGAAATTATGATGGATCTTTCAAGTGTGGCTTCTTAACATGACAAGCGCTGTTTCAGAGGCAATAGTTTGTTTCTATTACACATAGTGTTATTACTGAATATAAATCAATGTGAGATATGGATCATATTATCAGATAATTTTTTAAAGAAAATATTTTAAATTATTGTGTATATAAAAAGGAGAGCATGCAGGATTACTGATTGTGATTTTACTACTCTTTGTCACTGACTAGAAAGATCTTCAGACTTGAAAGGGTTGAACATGAATTGCTATTAGGGAAGATGAGGTGGTTTTAAGACCAGTCCAGTGGTGCCCACTTCTGGTCTAGGGGCAGGCCATAGTGCTGAGACAAAATGTTGATGAGACAGTGAGCCATGACTGAAAATTACTGAAGAGTTATGGAAGCAGGGCCATGGAAAATGTATTCCCAATAGCCAAAGTCAGATGAGGCCAGTGATACGTTAGTGGTTTGCTTTCTTCGAGGTAAAATTCAGGACACATAAATGTACTGTTAAAATTATCAAGCAGGTAAGATGTCCATGATACCATAGCCAAGACTCAATAAGGGGGGATAAAATTAATCCAACACATCTACACTTACATCTTAACACCGAATAACAACCCTATTTTACTTCAGGTTGACTATTCCTTATCCAAAATGCTTTTTTCAGATTTTGGAACATTTGCATTACACTCACTGGTTCAGCATCCCTAACCAAAAATCCAAAATCTGAAATGCTCTGATGAGCATCGAGTCAATTATCAAAACGTTTCAAACTCTGCAGCATTTCAAATTTGGAATTTTCAGAGTAAGTTTACTTAACCTGCACAGGCAAACAGAGGCATGGAGAAATTTTAAAAGTTGCTTAAGGTCACAAACTATCCGTGGCAGAGCTATGATTCAAACTCAAGCATTCTGGATCCCGAGCCCATACTCTTAATCAACAAGCTACAATGTCTAAGATAAGCAGGTACAGTTGTATTAATATTATTCTTAGTAGCCAGATATAGCAAATAAAAATATAGTATACCTAGTTAAATTCGAAAGTCATTCAAACAAGAATTTTTTTAAGTGTAAGTATGTCCCGAATAACTATGTTCCCAAATAACATTAGGTACATACTTATAGTGAAAAGTACCTTGTTTATTGGAAATGCAAATTTAACCAGCACTCCTGAATTTTATCTGAAAACTTTAAACTGGAAGTTTAATGTAGGGTGAATGGGGGACTGAATTGGATAGATTTAGATCCACTTCTGAGTTAGATTCTGTGATGCTTTGCATACTCAAAAACTTACTTCTCTTAGGTGGATTTTTAAAGTATCTTTTTCAAATGGTAAGGACCTAATCAAAACTGAATAAATGAGCTGGGTGTGGTGCCTCCCATCTGTGGTCCTAGCATTTTGGGAGGATGAGGCTGGTGGATCCCTTGAGCTCAGGAGTTTAAAACCAGCCTGGGCAATCTAGTGAGACCTCATGGCTACAAAATTTTTAAAAAAAATTAAGCCAGGCATCTGTGTGTGTGCCTGTAGTCCCAACTAGTCTGGAGGCTGAGGTGGGAGGATTGCTTAAGCCCAGCAGATCGAGGTTGCAGTGAGCCTTGATCATGCCACAGCACTCCAGCCTGGGCAACAGAGCCAAACAATTAATGAATGAGGTAATAATGATTCTTATGGTAAACCCAATTTTTAAGAAATACAACCATCTTCACTTCAGAAGAGGAAGATGTTTATTTCACGTCTACATCCATCCCCAAGGAAAAACAAACAGGCAAATAAGCTCATTCCATGGAGGAGGGTACTCCTTCCCTTAGTTGTAAAGGGAATATGGTTGCTGCCACCTTATCCTAGATAAATTGATCACTGCACAAAAAGAATAAAGGGCTGCCCTCAGGACATCAGCCAAAGTTACCACCTCCCCACCAATCCCTTGGATTGGTACCATATAATTCATCAATAAATATGAATTCAGTTGCATAGGAGCTCCTAAAGTAACTAACACTTTAAAAACTGTTAATCTGCTACATAAAGAGATACCTCATAAAGTCTTGATTTTTCACTAAGTAGATCACATATATTCTGATAAGGGCCTGATTAAGGAGACATTAAAAAAAATTCTTTTTCTTAGAAGAGAAAAAAAAAGAAAACAAAAGAAAAAAAATCAAAAACAAACAAAAAAATACTTCCTTTGGACTATTCTAAGCCAATCCTGAATCAATGACTCAGGTCGAAATGAAATGAAGAGGGAAATGTGTATCTGGCTCCCTAAATTTATCAGTAGGGTTCTTGAGGGTAATATTATTTGGGAAGATACCTAAAAAATAAAGTTTGGTTTAAAATGGTTCTTTCTGTTTGGGTGCTATAATCACAACACTGTGGGAGGCCAAGCAGGATGACTGCTTGAGCCCAGGAGTTTGAGACCAGCCTAGGCAATATAGTGAGACCCCGTCTCTCAAAAAAAAAAAAAAATTTGTGAAGCATGGTGGTCTGTACATGTAGTTCCAGCTACTTGGGAGGCTGAGATGGGCAGATTGCTTAAGCCTGTCAGGGCAAGGCTGCAGTGCGCTGTGATTGTGCCATTGCTCTCCAGTCTAGGTGACAGAGCAAGTAAAATAAATAAAATAAATACAATGAAACGGCTGTTTGTACAGAAAAACAAGAAAAACTGAGACAATTTAAACAAAATAAACATCTTGTAGTTATTTCAGGTGAGAGTTTGAATACTTGTTTATCTAAACAATTTTCACCTTTTTCACTTTGCTATGCCCACAGAGGCCTCAGCTGTTTTCCAGAGACCTGTGTGCGCTCTCCTGCTGGTCTGGGAACTCCAGGTAATTCCAACAATGCTCACTCCCACTCCCTATTACATAATTCAGGTGTGCCTCTGGGAAAAGCCATTCCGATCTTTGTCCCTACCCACATAATCCTTGGTGGTGAAGGTGTGGCCTAGGGTTAATTTTCAAAATGCTTGAAGATAGGAAGCTATGACACCAAAAAGCAGGAAAAAAATAAAGCAAATGCCAATTATTTAAAAGACTCCAGGAGACAGAAGGGACCCAAGATATCTTTAATTGATGGGTTCCTGAATGCCTGTCCATGGATCTACAAGTTTTCATCGACCTGCAGCAAGAATGACAAAAAAAGAAACAACACACTAAATTTTTCATGAAGCTTAATTTATCAATATAAAGAAACTGTCCTTTATTCTTAGATTATTTCCTCCCTACGTTTTGGTGTAAAAATGTTCTTTTTTTCTATGAAATGTGATAGTAGTACAACTTTCAAATGTTTGTTTTTAGTAGTCTTACTAGGCAATGCTAAGAGTCAAAATCTATTTTAATTGTCAGTGAATTTCCCAAAACCACCTAAGCTGGTCAAGTGGACTTTCCCAGGTTCATCACTGAGGTGGCATAGGGAGGTAAGGTGACTTGCCCAAAGCCACGTGGAGAATGGGTGGGCTGGAACTTGAGGCTTTGGCTCCAGCCCAGCGTCTGTCTTGCTATATAGCACACTGTCCCTCCAGTGAACTGGATGCAAGGGGCCAGACTTCACTCCGAACAACTCCGCCACTTTGAACTCTAGTGAGTCTGGCAATGTCTGGACTCCTAATTCAAGGATTAAAAATGCCAAACACACTTGAGTGTGGTCTTCGAGGAAAAACAAGTTTGGAGAAAGTTGGACCAAATGAGCATGGAGCACTTTGCACAGGAACTCTTTTCGTCAGCCAAGTGGACAGAAATGCTCTCTCCCCACACACAATAGAGAACACTGTAATGTTTTCCTCATATAGCTTACAATGTAATTTTAAGAGGTGTGGCAACATTAATGACAAACATGGCAAATTAAGTCTTCTTTGTCATAGGGACAAATAACTTAAAAATATGGAGTTTTATTGGTAAACAATGTCAGCATTTTCTAAGCGGATTTTTATTTTTCCTCATGTAGAAAAAAATGTGCATTTAGCCTGAATGCATTAACAATTGATTGCTCCAAATGCTGACCTTCAATACAAGACAATGTGCTGGAATTAGATATAGAAGGGATAAAGTGAGCAATTTTATAACTTAATGCAAAATCAAGTCTCTTCTTGTCTTAACAATTAAATATAGGAGAGGAAAAAAACCCAACTCTTACTTACAGTAATGCCATTCTATTATAATATTCCCTTAACATTGAAGTGTTAAAGGATGCTTTTATCATTTAGCAGAGCAAGATCTGCAGCTATACTTCTCCTATTACTTCATAAACATCCATCAAGCTTCCTCAAAGCCATAAGCTACTCTGTGGTAGTGATAGAAAGCACATTTATGCTGGGCTTTCCATATATTGAGTGGGTAGAGATTTCTAAAACATAGAATCATTAGCGGTCAAGTAACTCATTTCCTTGTAGAACACACGATTAGTCAGTCATCGATTCAAAGGCATTAATTCAAAGGCACATCAACAGCCCTCTCTGTGAGAGTCATTTAAAAACTCTGTTGTCTGAATTTAAAAAGCAAGTCTTAACAGTCAACAAATTGTCAACGAATACTTAATACAATGCACCATGCCAAAAATTATACAGGAAACCAAGAAATACATGAGGCAGGGTGATGCCATTTGGGTTAAAATTAGCAAGAAAGCACACATATATGTATGTGGGTAAACTGAAAGCTCTACACCAAGACATTAATAAGAACTAACCTTTGGTGATGGCTTCTGGGTGACTTTGGTTATTTTCCTTTTTGCTTGACTGCATGTTATGAGCCATGTTAAATGAACGTGTATTGCTTTAAAGCGTTTTTATATGTTGCTTTTTGAAGAAGATACACAAGACACAGTCCCTGCTTCTGGCGTTTTGGGAGTCAACATTCCTGATGGGGAGGAGTGAGGGAGACTGGATTTAGGAGGGACTGACTATGGACATCATTTGTTTCTTTTCCTACCCAGCTTATCAAAAACCGTATTTCCTCTTGCCATTGGCTGTGGCTTGAAGAAAAAACAAAACAAAACAAAACAAAACAAAATTTCCAGGTTTACAATGCAGTAAGTTGAGCCGACATTCCATGAACATTCCAAAATGGAATTTGTTCAACTGCTAACACTCAGTGGAAATGGAGACTTCTATAGGCTTGTCAATCCTCCATTTATAAAGGTTTCTGTGGCAAAATGCATTTTAATTTCCAATACATAACTTTACAGTTGAATTTTTGGCAAATTATTCAGAAATATGGGAAGCACTCAATGCTTGCCTTGGTGCACGGAAATGATAACTCACGCTTACTGCTTACCTGCTGCATGGTTTATTTCATTTCACCCTACAACAGCCTCATGTGGGAGATTTTATTATTACTGCCATTTTACAGGTATGGAAAGCAAGGCACAGGGATCACAAAACTTATTAAGGTCAATAAGATGCAGAGCAAAGTTTGAAGCCAGACAGTCAAGGTCCACATCCTGCCACCCAGCTCCTTCTAATCAATTACCTGCCAGTTTTCATGTGCTGTGGGTGCGGCACATAAAAGTGATTAAAATGTTTTGATGGTAAGTCCAGATAAAGTAAACATATTTCAGTATTATGACCAAATAAAATAAAAACTCACAACTGAACATAACTGCTTTCATATAAGCAAATTAAAGGAAGCCCTACACAGGTATCTGGGGCAGCAGTCAGCAAATTTTTTTCTGCAAAGGGCCAGAAAGTAAGTATTTGAGATTTTGCAGAGTCTGTTACAACTACTTAGCTCTACTACCGTAGTGTGAAAACAACCAGAGACAATAACTAAACAAATGAGCATGGTCGTGTTCCAACAAAACTGCTGTTAAAACAATGCTGGTGGAAAGATTCTGTCTGTTAGCCATAGGTCACCACCCTGATCCAGAAGTTATATAAGTCAGTAATAATGTAGTATGTATTTCGAAATTGCTGAGTGTAGATTTTAAACGTTTACACCACACACAATAAGTATGTGAAGTGATGGGGGTGTTAATTAGCTTGATTTTATTATTCCAAAATGCATATACATATTGAAACATCACATTGTCGGGCAGGGTGGCTCACACCTGCAGTCCTAGCACTTTAGAAGGCCTAGGCAAGTGGATTGCTTGAACTCAGGAGTTTGAGACCACCCTGGGCAACATGGTGAAACCCTATCTCTACAAAAAATACAAAAAATTAGCCAGGCATCATGGTATGTGGCTGTAGTCTAGCTACTCGGGAGCTAGACTGAGGTGGGAAGATCACCTGAGCCCAGGAAACAGAGGTTGCAGTGAGCTGGGATTGTGCCACTGTACTCCAGCCTGGGTAACAGAGGGAGACCCTATCTTAAATAAATAAATAAATAAATAAATAAATAAATAAATAAAATAACACGATATCCCACAACTGTATACTATTACTCTGTTATTTAAAAAAAAATAATAACTTTGGGAGGACAAGGAGGGCAGATCATGAGGTCAGGAGATCGAGACCATCCTGGCTTACATGGTGAAACCCCAACTCTAAGTAAAAATAAAATTAAATAGAGAGAGATCCAAGATGGCCGATTAACAACAGCTCAGGATTGTAGCTCCCAGTGAAAGCGCAGAGAGCGAGTGGACGCCGTGCTTTCAGACGAATTTTTGTTGCCCACAGACTAGGAGATTCCCGGCGGAGGAGCCACACG
>CAUYLG010053352.1:0-17453 GCA_963573385.1 Cacajao melanocephalus | reverse complement strand
TTTAGGGCCGGGCGCAGTGGCTCACGCCTGTAATCCTAGCTTTCGGAGACGGAGGCGGGCGGATCACGAGGTGCGTAGTTCGAGACCCTCCTGGCTAACACAGTGAAACCCCGTCTCTACCAAAAATACAAAAAATGAGCCGGGCGTAGTGGCAAGTGCCTGTAGTCCCAGCTACCCCGGAGGCCGAGGCAGGAGAATCGCTTGAACCCAGGAAGCGGAGGCTGCAGTAAGCTGAGATCGCGCCACTCCACTCCAGCCTTGGCGTCAGAGCGGGACTCCGTCTCAAAAAAACAAAAACGGGTTTTTAGAAAAACCAACAAATCCCTGCATCAGTATTACAGCCAGAGAAAGTAACGAAAGGCAAAAAGCGTGCATTTTAGCTATGCAACCACGTTAAACATTTAAAATGCATCCTCTTCACACTGACCAACAGCCTTGTGAGGAGAAAAAAACAAAAAACGCATCCTCTTATCCAGTGACCCAGATCCTGATACTAGCCTTCCGTTAGGAAGGCCTTCTGAAAAATAATCTGGCTCAGAATGGGGGAATAGGGGTTCAAGCGCGCCCCACCCCCCTACACAAACACTCTTCGACCGACTCGGTTCTCGACCTTCCTCCGTGGTCGGGGTGGGCGCTCGCGTACCTGGGCGCGGGCTCGATGAGTGTGGTGGTGTCCAGGTAGTGGATCTTGTAAAACTCCAGCAGGGCCGGCAAATGGTCAAACTCCTGGTCCCCGATCTTAAAACGGCGGTTGGGCAGCGAGTTGATGATGTAGTGGGAGACCCGCGAGTTCTCGGACACCGACAGCACATAGTCCCCAGGGCAGGTGGAAGAGTCGCGGACGAGGAACATACCGTGGCGCTGGCCCTGGAGCCGGGTCTGCGCCTCTTGGCGAGACACTGGCCCCATATACCAGGCGGAGCGGTCCGAGGAGTCGAACCTGGCGGAGGACATGGTGCCGGGCCAGGGGCTCTGCGGCGGTCGGGGCGGCGGCTGTTCTCGCCTGCTCTGCACGCCTTAGCCCGGCAGACGGCTTTGGGGCCGAGGAAGGGCGGCCTCTCGCACACCTCGAGGTTCGCTCAGAGGGCTGGGCCAGCACGTTCCTCTCGGCTCCGGGCCCGCAACATCCTCCGCCGCCGCCCGCCTGCTCCGAGGCCGCCTCACGGAGACAGCCGCCAGGAAATGCAGGGCAGAGCCGGGGGTTCGGGGCAGGCAAAGCCGAGCCGCAGCTGAGGCCACCCCGGGGTTCTAGGGCTGCTCGGGGTCCCAGGGGTGCCTCCACTGACTCCCGGCCTGGAACGCACTGGCGCTGGAGCTCCACGGGTGTTCACCGACCCCAGCCGTCACACGAGGCACCGAACTCGAAGGAGCGTCGCGCCTCCGGGACGGTTTTGCCCAGCTCGTTCCCTATAGCCACAGCAACAAAATGGCGGACGCGGGAGAAGCGGCAGCCACCTCCCCCTACGCTCAGCGCTCTCCGTCTGCGCACGCGCGGGGCCTCGGCTCCCGGCAGCCGCCGGGGCCCTCCCAGTGACGTTACATAGCGCAGCCAATCAGGAGCACGGTCGCGAAGAACTGGGTGGGCGCTGCTCCCGCCCGCTCCCGCGTTGCGGGAGGAGGCTGAAGAGGCGCCGGCGGTGGGCACTCCCTTCCTGGGCCGCTGCGCGCCGCCGGGGGCGCTGCGACTGCCGGGTCTCCGGGCGCTGGCAGGAAAACAGCTGGAGCCAAGAGGGAGCGGCGTTTCGAAAACCTGCTTCTGGGAACAAAGCGTAACGTGCAGGCGGAATCGCGGGCCAGGGAGGCGTGGCACTGAGGCGACCTGGCTAGCGGAGGGGCCTGCGGGAGCTCAAGGACTGACAGGTTCAGATGGGCCGAGGTGGCCCAGGAAGGGGATGACCCCAGGGGCAGATGTGACCACCAGATAGGTGACTGACTGAATGACGCAGGCCCCAGGTGGCCTGATAGGCTAAGGAAGCCCTCCTGGCTACGTGACCCGCTAAAAGGAGAGAAAGGAGAGAGAGAAGGTGAGGGTTACATTTACTCAATTAAGTGGTCAAGGAAGTCCACAGTTGGGTAACCTGGCCATCATGGGCTCTGAACTGCTGAAAGTAAAACACAAACGCCTCTCGGGCGTGGCCCCAAGGCTTCGCCTGCTCTGGATTATGCCTGCTTCTCTCTATTAATCCCTATTTGGTTTTTTGCTGTTGTTTGAGACGGAGTCTCACTGTCGCCAAGCTAGAGTGCAGTGGCACGATCTCGGCTCACTGCAACCGCCGCCTCCCAGGTTCAAGCGATTCTCCTGCCTCAGCCTCCCGAGTAGCTGGGACTACAGGCGCGTGCCACCACGCCCAGCTAATTTTTGTATTTTTAATAGAGACGGGGTTTCACCATGTTGGCCAGGCTGGTCTTGAACTCCTGACCTCAAGTGATTCCCCCACCCCCGCCTCGGCCTTTCAAAGTGCTGCGATTGTGATTATAGCCGTGAGCCACCGCGCCCGGCCCCCAATCCCTATTTGTTTTGTTTTTGTTTTTTTGAGACAGAAACTTGTTCTGTCGCCCAGGCTAGAGTGCAATGGCCTGATACCGGCTCACTGCAACCTCCGCCTCCCGGGTTTTTGTATTTTTCGTAAAGACGGGGTTTCATCATGTTGACTAGGCTGGTCTCAAACTAATGACCTCAAGTGATTGGCCTACTTCGGCCTCCCAAAGTGCTGGGATTACAGGTGTGAGCCACCCTGCCTGGCCATCCCTATTTGTTAATCCCTATTTCCCTCTTGCTTTCCCACCTCCAGCCATCCACTCCTAGCCTGTTTTCCTTCATTGGAGCCTCATCTCCCGGTAGAATGTAAATTTTTTTGTTTTTTGGTGTTTTTTTTGAAACAGAGTCTTACTCTGTCGCCCAGGGTGGAGTGCAGTGGCAGGATCTCGGCTCACTGCAACCTCTGCCTCCCGAGTGGCTGGGATTACAGGCACACCCCACCACACCCTGCTAATTTTTTGTATTTTTAGTAGAGATGGAGTCTTACCATAGTGGCCAGGCTGGTCTCGAACTTCTGACCTCTAGTGATCCGCCCGCCTTGGACTCCCAAAGTGCTGGGATTACAGGCATGAGCTACCCTGCCCACCCCCTTTTTTTTTTTTTCTTTTTTTAAGTTCTGGGATGCCTGTGCAGAACATGCAGGTTTGTTGCATAGGTATACATGTGCCATGGTGGTTTGCTGCACCAGAAGGTAAATTTTAAGAGGGCAGGGATCTTGTATGTCTTGTTCACCCTTGTCTTGTCTGCCTTGCACAATGTCTGGCCCTAAGTTGATGCTCAAATGTTTGTTGAATGAATGACCATTGAGAAATATCACCAGGCTATTGCTTCCGGATTACTGGCAAGCGTGGCCGAAAAGGGAGAAGCAGACAAGCAGCAAAACATACTTAGTTCCCTCTGCCAATGGAATTTCATTTTTATCATCTACACCACCCAGGTTGAACAGATGGGAAATTGCAGGGTGAAAGGTGATGTTCATCCTAGGGTAAGCTAAAGGGGAAATGCCAAGGTCTGGTACCTTTTTCCACCCAGCATAAGCAGGTTTTCATCTTCCCCAAACATGCTTTCATGGCATATTAGGCTCAGGTGCAATTTGAATAGCATAGAATTTGAAGCTAATTGCTTCAGTTTGAATGATCGCTCAGTAAGTTCACTGGGTGACATTGGGCCAATTACTTAATCATTTATCTGCCTCACTTCCTCTATAAAATGGTGATAATAATAGCTTTTTTTTTTAGTCTCTTGTCACCCAGGCTGAAGTGCAATGGCGTGATCTCAGCTCACTGCAACCTCCACCTTCCAGGTTCAAGTGATTCTTCTGCCTCAGCCTCTTGAGTAGCTGGGATTATTAGCATCTGCCACCATGCCCAGCTAATTTCTGTATTTTTAGTAGAGATGGGGTTTCACCATATTGGTCAGGCTGATGAACTCCCGACCTCAGGTGATCCGCCCACCTTGACCTCCCAAAGTGTCATTTTTTTTATTAGTAGAGATGAGGTCTTGGGATGTTGCCTAGGCTTTACCCAGCCTTCTTACTTTGTTTTTGTTTTTGTTTTGAGAGAGGGTCTCATTCTGTCGAACAGACTAGAGTGCAGTGGTGGGATCTTGGCTAACTGCAACCTCTGCTTCCTGGGCTCAAGCAATCCTCCCACCTCAGCCTCGCAAGTAACTGTAACTACAAGTGTGCACCACCATGCCTGGCTAATTTTTTGTTTTTTGAGACGAAGTCTCAGCCAGGCTGGAGTACAGTGGCGCCATCTCGGCTCACTGCAACTTCCGCCTCCCAGGTTCAAGCGATTCTCTTGCCTCAACCTCCAGAGTAGCTGAGACTACAAGGCACGCGCCACCACGCCCAGCTAATTTTTGTATTTTTAGTAGAGATGGGGTTTCACCATGTTGGCTAGGATGGTCTCCGTCTCTTGACCTTGTGATCTGCTCACCTTGGCCTCCCAGAGAGCTGGGATTACAGGCGTGAGCGACTGTACCCGGCCCTAATTTTTAAATTTTTTTGTAGAGTCGAGGTCTCACTGTATTTCCCAGGCTGCTCTGGAACTCCTGGGCTCAAGCGACCCTTCCGCCTTGGCCTCCCAAAGTGCCAGGATTATAGGTGTGAGCCACCCACCTAGCTGCTCAGCCTTCTTGATCTAGCTTCTACCCTTGCTTTGACTGAATTAGGCCTTTTGGGTTTTGTTTTGTTTTTAGAGACAGTTCTCTCTATGTTGCTGAGTCTGATCTCAAATTCCTAGGCTCAAGCAGTCCTCCTGCCACAACCTCCAACATAGCTGGGATTACAGATGTGAGCCACAGCAATCCACTCTCTGCCCTCTAAGTGTAGAAGCTCCTTCACCTCTCTATAGTTTTCCTTTAATAGCCTAATAATCATCGTGAAGCATATAGGGGTCACATCTCTGGTGACTCCAAACACATACTCTAAAAGCAAAACAAAAACTGACCGTAGTCTCTGATTACTATGTGTACACTGTGGTCAAAGCCTAAGTTAATTTATATCACATTCAATTGTAATTGTTTATAAATATCTTTCTCATCCCAATCTGAGCATCTTGAGAGCAGACTGTATATTATTTTTTCTATTCCTAGTACCTAGCACAGTGCCCAGCACATAATACATACTTAATATATGGTTTTTGAATGTTGATGGATAAAGATGGGAGGAAGCCAGAGAAAAATGAAAATTGAACATTGGCTTCTGGCTCACTTCCTGTTCTGCAGCCTGCTCTGCCTCTTCAGGGTGTGCTGTCTCTCTATAGAAACTATCTGCTCTTGGCCAGGTGCAGTGGCTCACACCTGTAATCCCAGCACTTTGGGAGGCTGAAGCAGGTGGGTCCTTTGAGGCCAGGAGTTAGAGACCAGCCTGGCCAACATGGCAAAACCCCATCTCTATTAAAAAAAATGTAAAAACATTTTAAAGTTAAATAAACTCTGGCCAGGTGCAGTGTCTCACACCTGTAATCCCAACACTTTGGGAGGCCGAGGCAGGTGGATCACGAGGTCAAGAGATTGAGACCATCCTGGCCAACATGGTGAAACCCCATCTCTACTAAAAATACAAAGATTAGCTGGGTGTGGTGGTGCGTGCCTGTAGTCCCAGCTACTCATGAGGCCCGAATTGCTTGAACCTGGGAGGCGGAGGTTGCAGTGAGCCAAGATCGAGCCACTGCACTCCAGCCTGGCAACAGAGCAAGACTCCATCTCAAAAAAATAAAATAAAATAATAAATAAATAAATAAACTCTCTGCACTCTGTTTTCCTTCAATAAACTCTCTTTTTAGAAAAAGAAAAAGGAGGCTGGGCACAGTGGCTCATACCTGTAATGCCAGCACTTTGCGAGGCCAAGGCGGGCAGATACTTGAAACTAGGAGTTGGAAACTAGCCTGGCCAACTTGTTGAAACCCTATCTCTACTAAAAGTACAAAAATTAGCTGGGCGTGGTAGTGGGAGTCTATAATTCCAGCTACTTGGGAGACTGAGGCAGGAGACTCGCTTGAGCCTGGGAGGTGGAGGTTGCAGTGAGCAGAGATCATGCCATTGTACTCCAGCCTGGGTGACAGAGACTCTGTCTCAAAGAAAAGAAAGAAAAGAAAATTGAAAATTTAGTTTAGTGAAAGTAAGGAGATTGTGTAATTGTTTTCTAGTATTAACATAATAAATGTATGTATTTTGAGAGATAGTCTTGCTCTGTCACCCTGGCTGGAGTACAGTGGTACAACATCAGCTCACTACAACTTCTGCCTCCCAGGCTCAAGTGGTCTTCCCACCTGAGCCTCCCAGGTAGCTGGAATGGGACTGCAGGTGCACACCACCACACCCAGCTAATTTTTTGTAGCATAGGATTTCGCCATGTTGCCCAGGCTGGTCTTGAACTCCTGGGCTCAAGCCATCTGTCTGCCTCAGCCTCCCAAAGTGATAGGATTATAGGTGTGAGGCACTGCACCTTGCCATAAATGTATTCAAAATGTAGGAGGTTATTTTGTTTTGTTTTCTGAGACAGAGTTTCACTCTGTCACCTAGGCTGCAGTGCAGTGGCACAATCTCAGCTCACTGCAACCTCTGCCTCCTGGGTTCAATTGATTCTTGTGCCTCAGCCTCCTGAGTAGCTGGGACTACAGGTGCTCACCACCACATCCGGCTGATTTTTTTTTTTTTTGTATTTTTAGTAAAGACGGAGTTTCACCAGTTGGCCAGGCTGATCTTGAACTCCTGACCTCAAGTGATCTGTCTGCCTCGGCCTCCTAAAGTGCTGGGATTACAGGCATGAGCTACTGCGCCTGGCTTGTTTTGTTTTGTTTTTTTGAGACAGAGTCTTACTCTGTCACCCAGGCTGGGGTGCAGTGGTGCTATCTCAGCTCACTGCAACCTCTGCCTCCCGGGTTCAAGCAATTCTCCTGCCTTAGACTCCTGAGTAGCTGAGACTACAGGTGCACACTACCATGCCCAGCTAATTTTTGTAATTTTACTAGAGACGGGATTTTGCCGTGTTGACAAGGCTGATCTCGAACTCCTGACCTCAGGTGATCCACCTGCCTCAGCCTCCCAAAGTGCTGAGATTACAGGTGTGAGTCACTGCACCTAGCATAAAATATATATTTCAAACTAAGGTTTATTAGCTCCATGTCTCCCTCTCTTATATTCTTCCATTTGAATTAAACTTTGCCTTTCAATTTCCTCTTTTCTATCAATAACAACACTTGTCCTAATTTAAAGGCTCAAAATCTGAGTTGTCTTTTGCTTAACTGAGGAACTCAATATTGCCTAATTTATATAGTACTTTCCAGTTCACCAAAGTATGTATAATTCATTGTTTTACTTAAATTCAAACAAAGTCAGATGAAGTTCCCCTTTTGATCCAGAGACTGAATGACTTGCTTCAAGTTTTATAATTTGCAAGAGGCAGTTCTGGCACTCTTAGGCCAATTATGTTGATAGGAAGTCAGAATTCCCTATTTCACTTGAGAGGACTACCTGTGATTTAGTCCATTTTCTTCGTTTTGCAGATAGGGAAACTGAGGCGCTCCAAAGTATATTGTAGTGCCAGAAAAGAATATCAATTCAAGGATAAGGTGGTTGGCTTCATCCCCCAGCTTGGATTTCAGATACCACCACCATTCTGCTGCCAAAGTTCCAGGCTCCCATATTCCTTTTGAGGGGCTGGGCATGGTGGCTGGCACCTATAATCCCAGCACTTTGGGAGGCTGAGGCAGGTGGATTGGCTGAGGCAGGTGGATTACCTGAGGTTGGGAGTTCGAGACCAGCCTGACCAACATGGAGCAACCCCATCTCTACTAAAAATACAAAATTAATTGGGCGTGGTGGCACATGCCTGTAATCCCAGCTACTCGGGAGGCTGAGGCAGGAGAATCGCTTGAACCGAGGAGGCAGAGGTTGCAGTGAGCTGAGATGGCGCCATTGCACTCCAGCCTGGGCAACAAGAGCAAAACTTCATCTCAAAATAGGCCGAGCACGGTGGGTCATGCCTGTAATCCCAGCACTTTGGGAGGCCAAGGCAGGCGGATCACAAGGTCAGGAGTTTGAGACCATCCTGGCCAATACAGTGAAACCCCATCTCTACTAAAAATACAAAAAATTAGTCGGGCATGGTGGCCTGTGCCTGTAGTCCCAGTTACTCGGGAGGCTGAGGCAGAAGAATCGCTTGAACCCAGGAGGTGGAGTTTGCAGTTAGCCAGGATCGTGCCACTGCATTCTAGCCTGGGCAATTGAGTGAGACTCCCTCTCAAAAAAAAAAATTTCTTTGAAGGATGGATCAAAAATTAGCCAGGCATGGTGGCATGCACTTATAGTCCTAACTAAGAGAATCACTTGAGACCATAAGTTTGAGGCCGCTATGAGCTATGATTGCACCACTGCACTGCAGCCTGTTTGAGAGTGCCAGGCCCTATCTTTTAAAATAAATAAATAAGTGAATTTTTAAAAAATGAACCAAAATGGGCCTGGCACAGTGGCTCACACCTGTAATCCCAGCACTTTGGGAGGCCAAGGCAGCAGATCACTTGAGGTCAGGAGTTAAAGACCAGCCTGGCCAACATAGTGAAACCCTACTAAAAATACCAAAATTAGCCGGGCATGGTGGTGCTCGCCTGTAGTACCAGTTACTCGGGAGGCTGAGATAGGAGAATCACTTGAACCTGGGAGTGGAGGTTGCAGTGAGCCGAGATTGTGCTGCTGCACTCCAGCCTGGGCAACAGAGCAAGACTTTGTCTCAAAAAAAAAAAAAAAAACCAAAATATCTCTCATTTTTGCTTCTAAATACTCCAGAGGGGAATAAGGCATGGGTTAGATAAAAGTGAAACAAGAATGGCCATGTGTGGTTGATAATTGTTTAAACCAGGTGACATGATGTGAAGGTAGGGTTAATTATATTATTCTGTAAGACTTTTTTTTTTTGAGATGGAGTCACTGGATTGCAGTGGTGGAGTCTCGGCTCACTGCAACCTCCTCCTCCCAGGTTCAAATGATTCTCCTGCCTCAGCCTGCCAAGTAGCTTGGATTACAGGCATGCACCACCACGCCCAGCTGATTTTTGTATTTTTAATAGAGATGGTGTTTCACCATGTTGGCCAGGATGCCCGCCTTGGCCTCCCAAAGTGCTGGGATTACAGGCATGAGCCACTGCTCCTGGCCTATTCTATTGTACTTATATATATATTTGGAATTTGTCATAATAAAATTTTTGTAAAAGATCCTTTCCTTTATTTTTCCTTAGCACAGCTGAGACGAGCATAAAAGAAACCTTCCAGGCTGGGCATGGTGGCTCACGCCTGTAATCCCAGCACTTTGGGAAGCCAAGGTAGGTGAATCACTTGACCCCAGGTGTTCAGGTCCTAGCTACTCAGGAGGCTGAGGTGGGAGGATCACCTGAGCCCAGGAGTTTGAGACTGCAGTAAGCCTTGATCATGCCGCTGTACCTCAGCCTAGGCAACAGAACAAGAACCTGTCAAAAAACATTTCAAAAAAAGTTCCTAAATGCTGAGATAACAAAACGGAAATGAGTAGAGAAACAAGGAGAACATTTAAAAAGCTGTAGCATACAGATTTGTGATTCTTCCTTAGCTTGCATACTCCCAGGGTTTCTTTTTTTTATTTTTTATTTGTTTATTTTTTTTAAGATGGGGTTTCACCGTGTTGGTCAGGCTGGTCTTGAACTCCCAATCTCAGGTGATCTGCCCGCCTTGGCCTCCTTACAGGCATGAGCCACCACGCCTGGCCACTCCCAGGGTTTCTAGGTGGGATTATACTTAAACTGTTGTCTTCTAAAATAATTACAATCGCCAGGCCAGATGCGGTGGCTCATGCCTGTAATCCCAGCACTTTGGGAGGCCGAGGCGGGCAGATCAGCTGAGTCAGGAGTTCAACACCAGCCTAGCCAACATGGTGAAACCCCGTCTGTACTAAAGACCAGGCATGGTGGCACATGCCTGTAGTCCCAGCTACTGGGGAATCTAAGGCAGGAGAATCACTTGAGCTTAGGAGGCAGAGGTTGCAGTGAGCCAAGATCACACCACTGCACTGCAGCCTGGGTAACAGAATAAGACTCCGTATCAAAAAATAATGATTATAATTGTCGGGTATGGTGGTTCATGCCTGTAAACACAACATTTTGTTTTTGTTTGTTTTTTTTTTACTTCTTTTTTTTTTTTTTGAAGATGGGGTTTCACCATGATGGCCAGGCTGGTCTTGAACTCCTGACCTCAGGTGATCCACCCGCCTTGGCCTCCCAAAGTGCTAGGATTACAGGCGTGAGCCACCGTGCCTGGCCAGTGAGAGGAGGGGTCCCTAAACACAACATTTTGGAAGTCTGAGACAGGAGTGCTTGAGCCTAGGAGGTTGAAGCTGCAGTGAGCCCCAATCACGCCACTGTATTCCAGCCTGGGTGACACTTTTTTTTCTTAAAAAGAAAAGATAGGCCAGGCGCAGTGGCTCACGCCTATAATCACAGCACTTTGGGAGGCCAGGGCAGTCAGATCACAAGGTCAGGAGATCAAGATCATCCTGGCTAACACAATGAAACCTCGTCTCTACTAAAAATACAAAAAATTAGCCAGGTGTGATGGCATGCACCTGTAGTCCCAGATACACAGGAGGCTGACGCAGAAGAATCACTTGAACCCAGGAGGCAGAAGTTGTGGTGAGCCGAGATCGTGCCATTGCACTCCAGCCTGTGCAACAAGAGCAAAATGCCATCTCAGAAAAAAAAAGAAAAGATAATTGTCAAGGTGCAGTGGTTTATGCCTATAATCTTAGCACTTTGGGAGGCCGAGGTGGGTGGATTGCCTGAGCTCAGGAGTTCGAGGCCAGCCTGGGCCACATGGTGAAACCCCGTCTCTACTAAAATACAAAAACTTAGCCAGGCATAGTGGCTGTGCCTCTAGTCTCAGCTAGTCAGGAGGCTGAAGCGGGGAATTGCTAGAACCTGGGATGCAGAGGTTGCGGTGAGCCGAGATTGTGCCACTGCACTGCAGCCTGGGTAACAGAACAAGACTCTGTCTCTTTAAAAAAAAAAAAAAAAAAAAAAGATAATTACAGTCAACTCAAAATGACAAATCTTTTTGAGCAACTTGTCTGGATCCCTTACTTCCTAGCCCTGAAACTGCACAGAGCCCACAACTTTGGGACCTGCTATTGGCTCTTTGTTCTTCCTGTCTGGGCAGCTCAACCCCTTGGGTGATGGTCAGGGCCTGGCAGTCTCCCTAGATTGCTGCCTTACTGAAGGTACCAGAATAAGCTTTTGTCCCATCTTCCTGCCCTCCTCTTTTCCAGCAATGATGCTAAGGGTAGAAGAGGTATGAAAATATAGATACCCAATTACATGATATATTTACTGCAGTGACTTGATAAGATCAGCAGTCCTCAGATGCTGTCTACTTAAGGATTGGTTAATCTCTTCCATTTGTACGGCATTTACTAAGCTAATTAATTGAGTTCTTTGCCTCCCATGCAAGAAATTTTCTTTGGTTAGTTCTCAGCCACTATGCCATGTTTTACATATATTTCTAAATTTATTTCCCTGAAAGAAAAAAGCTTATTGATGATTTTCTTTTTTTTTTCTTCTACTACTTTGCTACTATAATACTTAGAAAATAATGTTCATGGTCAGGCACAGTGGCTCACGCCTGTAATCCCAGCACTTTGGGAGGCCAAGGTAGGTGGATCACCTGAGATCAGGAGTTTGAGACCAGCCTGGCCAACATGGCGAAACCCCATCTCTACTGAAAATAACAAAAATTATTGGGGCATGGTAGCACACACCTGTAATCCCAGTTACTTGGGAGGCTGAGACCAAAGAATCACTTGAACCTGGGAGGCAGAGGTTGCAGTGAGCTGAGATCATACCGTTGCACTCCAACCTGGGAGACAGAGCAAGACGCCATCCCAAGAAAAAAAAAAAAGAAAATAATGTTCGTGGCCAGGTGCGGTGGCTCACTCCTATAATCCAAGCACCTTGAAAGGGCAAGGAGGGTGGATTGTTTGAGCCCAGGTGTTCAAGACTAGTCTGGGCAACATGGTAAAACCCTGTGTCCACCAAAAATACAAAGATTATCTGGGTATGGTGGCATGCGCCTGTAGTACCAGCTACTCAGGAGGCTGAGGTGGGAGGATGGCTTGAGTCTGGGAGATGGAGGTTGCTGTGAGCCAAGATGGCGCCACTGTACTCCTGCCTGGGTGACAGAGCCAGACTCTGTCTCAAGAAGAAGAAGAATGTTGGGCTGGGTGCAGTGGCTCACGCCTGTAATCCCAGCACTTTGGGGGGCCAAAGTGGGTGGATCACCTGAGTTCAAAAGTTCGAGACCAGCCTGGCCAATATGGTGAAACCCTGTCTCTATTAAAAATACAAAAATTTCCTGGGCATGGTGGTGGATGCCTATATTCCCAGCTACTTGGGAGGCTGAGGCAGGAGAATCACTTGAACCTTGGAGGCAGAGGTTGCAGGGAGCCGAGATTGTGCCAGTGCACTCCAGCCTGGGCAATAAGAATGAAACTCGATCTCAAAAAATAGTAAGAATAATGTTCATGTTCTCGTTATAATATCAACTTAATAATCACTTCCTTCATAGGGCAATATCCCTGAACTAGGCTAAGCTGCTATACCTGGAAACTGTTAACTCCCATAGAAAGCACTGGCCTACTTCTTTGTCCAAGTATTTTAAAGTGTGGTCATACTCCTCTTGCCATTTTCTCATGTACTTTTGTTTTGTTATCTCTTTGGTATGTCCACTTTCTTGTCACTTAGCTACTTCTGAGCTGAAAAGCAAATTCTTTTCTTGTCCCTGGATTTCAGAACCCTTTGGAGTGTCATTTGTAAAGATCTGAGCAGGATGACAGGATGATCCTTTGACTAGGAGACACTGATTCCCTCTCACCTTATCTCAAAGAAACTAGTTCTATTTTTGTTTGTTGGTTTGTTTGTTTTGTTTTTGAGATGGAGTCTCGCTCTGTCGCCAGGCTGGAGTGCAGTGGCACCGTCTCAGCTCACTGCAACCCTCAGCTCACTGTAACCTCCAACTCCCTGGTTCAAGCAATTCTCCTGCCTCAGCCTCCTGAGCAGCTGGGATTACAGGCATGAGACACCATGTCTGCCCCTAAATGCTGAGCTATTAATGCTGATCTATAATGAAATTTTACATACTTCATCTTTGAAAATGTCTTTTCCTTCTTTTTTTTTTACTGATTATATATATATATATATATATTTTTTTTTTTTGAGATGGGGTTTCACCATGTTGGCCAGGCTGGTCTCAATCTCCTGACCTCAGGTGATCTACCCACCTCAGCCTCCCAAAGTGCTGGGATTACAGGCATGAGCCACCTCGAGCAGCTGAAAATGTCTTTTCCTTATTTGTATAGTGATGAGTAAAAAAACAAACTTAAAAAAAAGGAAAATGTCTTTCACCTAGATGAAACTGGCAACTGGCAATACTGATTCCAGTCCATGAGCATATGATTTTAGTTGAGTATATTCATTGTTGGAAGGCATTTATAGAATTCTGTTAGATTCTTCTCTTGGTATTTGCCTGTTATTGCAGAGTAATCACCTTCAATTGAAGGTTAGGTAGAAGCTACTCAATCATGCAATCAAATGGGTTTTGAAATATGGGAAATTCCATTGCACTTGGCATCAAGATCTAAAAATTGCCTCTGCAAGTGTAGTTTGAGCTGAGAATATGTCTCTGCTGCAGATTTGTGTAGGAATGGAGATTGTGCGTCCTGTTTTACCTTTTGACAGCACAAGAAGTATTTAAAGCAGTTAAGACTGGGTACAGTGGCTCATGCTTGTACTCCGAGTACTTTGAGAGTCCAAGGCAGGAGGATCATTTGAGCCAGGGGTTCAAGACCAACTTGGGCAACATAGCAAGATCCTGTCTCAACAAAAAAAAATTAAAAATTGTTCAGGCATGATAGCTCATGCCTGTAATCCCAGCACGTTGAGAGGCCAAGGGAGGTGGATCATTTGAGGTCAGGAGTTCAATAACAGCCTGACCAACATGGTGAAACCCTGTCTCTACTAAAAATGCAAAAATTATCCAGGCATAGTGGCACATGCCTGTGATCCCAGCTACTCAAGAGGCTGAGGCACAAGAATCACTTGAACCTGGGAAGCAGAGGTTGCAATGAGCCAAGATGGTGCCACTGCACTCCAGACTGGGTGACAGAGTGAGACTTGGTCTCAACAACAAAAAAACCCCCACAAATTTAAAAATTAGTCTAGCATGGTTGTATGTGCCTGTGACCATAGCTACTTGGGAGGATGAGGTGGGAGGATTGCTTGAGCCCAGGAGTTCAATGCTGCAGTGAACTATGATTCTGCCATCGCACTGTGGCCTGGATGGCGGATTGACGCCTATCTCAAAACAAAGCAGTTTAACATTACTTGTATTCTTTTTTTCTTGTGTTTTTTTTTTTTTTTTTTTTTTTTTGAGTCGAAGTCTTGCTCTGCTCTGTTGCCCAGACTGGAGTGCAGTGGCATGATCTCAGCTCACTGCAACCTTTACCTCCCAGACTCATGCAATTCTTATGTCTCTGCCTCCCAGGTAGCTGGGATTACATGCACACGCCACTGCACCCAGCTAATTTTTGTATTTTTTGATAGAGACAGGGTTTCGCCATGTTGTCCAGGCTGGTCTTGAAATCCTGGCCTCAAGTCATCCGCCTACCTTGGCCTCTCAAAGTGCTGGGATTACAGGTGTGAGCCACCACGCCTGACCTTAACATTACTTGTGATTTAAAACAATGTTAGTTATCAGTGACTTTGCTACAGTATATATTTTGTGTATAAGCACTTTTTTGTCCTATAATTTTAGGTTTAATTCATTAAGAAACATTATCAAGTCTGTAGCAAAAGCTAATCTCCAAAGCTATTAATTATTCAGTAATAATGGTTTTAAATGATTTTTTTTTGAGACTGAGTTTCATTTTTTTTTTTTGTCCAAGCTGGAGTGCAGTGGCATGCATGATCTCAGCTTACTGCAACCTCTGCCTCCCAGGTTCAAGTGATTCCCTGCCTCAACCTCCCAAGTAGCTGGGATTACCGGCGCGTACCATCACGCCTGGCTAATTTTGTATTTTTACTAGAGATAGGTTTTACCATGTTGGCCAGGCTGGTCTCGAACTCCTGACCTCAAGTGATTTGCCCGCCTTGGCCTCCAAAAGTGCTGGGATTACAGGCATGAGCCACTTCACCCAGCCTAGAATGACTTTTAACTGTTTTGAAAAATTTCAGTCTTGGCCCAGAGCTTAAAAAAAAATTAATAAAACCTAATCATTGCTAAGTCATTGAAATAACGTATGGTAGGACAAGTCAGGATATTTAGCTTCTATTTCTGACAAATATTTATGTTTTGTGATGGTTAAACATGAGAGCAAATGAGATTCACTGTTAACACTTCTAGTTCAATACCATGTGGTAGATTGAAATATTTTAGGGGGCCAGACTTGGTGGCTCACACCTGTAATCCCAGCATTTTGGGAGGCCAAGGCAGGCAGATCACCTGAGGTCAGGAGTTTGAGACCAGCGTGGTGAAACCCCAGTCTCTACTAAAAATGTAAAAATTAGCTTGGCATGGGGTGGCCAGAACCTATAATCCCAGCTACTCGGGAGGCTGAGGCAAGAGAATCATCTGAACCTGGGAGTCAGAGGTTGCAGTGAACTGAGATTACGCCACTGCATGCCAGCCTGGGCAACAGAGTAAGACTCTGTCTCGAAAAGTATATATATATATATTTTTTTTTCATGGATTAGTTTCGGATGAATAATGTAATAAATAACCATAGGCTGTAAACACCTTATATTTTCTTGAGCTTTATAAATTTGCTCAAGTAAGACTTTTTCTGCTTCATACATGATTACCACTATCACTTGTTACACATCTTAGCAGATTTCACTTTGGGTTGTACTGAATTATTGTTTTCTCAACTTAAAAAGAATACATATGGCCAGGTGTGGTGGCTCATGCCTGTAATACCAGCACTTTGTGAGGATGAGGCAGGTGGATAATTTGAGGTCAGGAGTTCAAGACCAGCATGGCCAACATGATGAAACCTGTCTCTACTGAAAATACAAAAATTAGCTGGGCATGGTGGTGCCACCTGTAATCCCAGTTACTTGGGAGGCTGAGGCAGGAGAATTGCTTGAGTCTGGAAGGCGGAGGTTGCAGTGAGCCGACATCACGCCACTGCACTCCAGTCTGGGTGACAGTGAGACCCTATCTCTAAAAAAATACATATATGTATATGTAATGCATATACACACACACACACACACACACACACACACATACATGTAAAAACTCTGCAAGGCAGGGATTTGATGCTGGGCTCTTCTCTGTTCACTCGCCATTGCTGAGGGAATCCTGGATAGTTTCTTTCCTTCCACTGACTAATATGCTTAAATTCAGCAGGTTGTCACATCTGATCTGAGGTCAAGTCTTTTATTTATTTATTTTTATGAGACAGAGTCTTACTCTGTTGCCCAGTCTAGAGTGCAGTGGCATGATCACAGCTCCCTGCAGCCACAACCTCCTGGACTCAGGCAATCCTCCCACCTCAGCTTCTCAAGCAGCTGGGACCACAGGCATATGCCACCACTCCCATACCAAGTACCAGCTTAGCCGGGAGACCCCCCCCACCCAGGTGACACTGAAGGCAAATGAGAGGCAGACACCCAGACAGAACAGCAAAGTGGGTTTATCAGCAGCCTACCGAGCTGAGAGCCTCGGGTCTGACAGCATTCCAGGCTGAAGGCCCTGAGCAGATTCTGATCCATGTATTTATTCTCTCTTAACAGGTGATTATTATTAATCAGCAGGTGTTCTGTATTTACTCATAACTCAAAAATATTCCAAGTAGGTAGCTGTTACCCACTTATCACTAATTGCAAACTAAAAGGTATTCTCCACAAGGGAGCCATGGGGGCAGGGTAAACTTACTGTTTTCCAACAGTAAACTTACGTTTCTCAATTTTTTTTTGTAGAGATGAGGTCTTGCTGTGTTACTCAGGATGGTCTCAAATTCCTGGGCTCAAGCCGTTCTCCTGCCTCAGCCTCCCGAAGTGTTGGGATTACAGGCATGAGCCACAGCGCCCAGCCAAAATTTTGCAATTTTTCCAACTGTTTCTTTCCTATAAATTGGTAATACTGTGATGACTGCTTAGTCTGAGTTAACATACATTTTATTTTTTATTTTATTTTATTTTTTTTAAGAGAAAGTAAAGTCATGGACAAATAAGTATTTTTATTTATTTTATTTTTTATTTTTTTATTTTTGAAAGAAAGAAAAAGAGAGGAAAGAAAGTGAGAGTGAAAGAAAGAAAAAAAAGAATGTAAGAGAGAAAGAAAGAGGAAGAGAAAGAGGGAGAGAGAACGAGATTCTTGTTCTATTGCCCAGG
>CAUYLG010053350.1:0-99782 GCA_963573385.1 Cacajao melanocephalus | reverse complement strand
GCCCACCCCGCCCCCTGCCCACTCATCCACCCACCCCTCCACTCCCCGCCCCATCCACCGAGCCACCCATCCATCTGCCCCCTTCTCCCCCCAGCCATCTACCCCCCTCCCCCCCCACCTATCTACCCATCTCCTGCCTACCTGCCCACCTACCCACTCATCCACCCACCCATCCACTCACCTACCCATCCACCTGTCCACCCATCCACCTGCCCACCTGCCCACTCATCCACCCACCCATCCATCCACTTGTCCACCCACCCATTCACCCGCCCATCCACCTGCCCACTCACCCACTCATCCACTCATCCACCCATCCACCTGTCCACCCGCCCATTCACCCACCCATCCACCTGCCCACTCACCCACTCATCCACTCATCCACCCATCCACCTGTCTACCCATCTACCTGCCCACTCACACACTCATCCACTCATCCACCCATCCCATCCACCTGCCTACCTGCCCATTCATCTACTCATCCACCCATCCCATCCACCTGCCCATGCACCCACTCACCCCCTCATCCACCCATCCCATCCACCTGCTCACCTGTCCACTCATCCATCCACTCACCCATCCACCTGTCCACCCATCTACTCATCCACTCATCCACCCACCTACCTGCCCACCTACCCACTCATCCATCCACTCACCCATCCCCCTGCCAATCCACTACCTGCCCACCCATCTGCTCATCCATCCCCCATTCATCCACCCATCCACCCATCTATCCATCAACACACCTACTTATTCACTCATGGACCCACCCATCTATCCATCTACCCACCCACTCATCCTCCCACCCATCAATCCATTTATACCTCCACCCACTCTTCCACGCACCCATCCATCTATCCATCCATCCAACCACCCACTTATTCACCCACCCCACTCATCCACAGATCCACTCTTCCACAGATCCACTCTTCCTCTCATTCACCTGTCATTTATCTACCCATCCATCTATCCATTCATCCACTCACCCACCCATCCATCGGTCTATTCATCAAACCACTTAACCACTCACCTACCCACCCACACACTCACTCACCCACCCATCCACCCACCACTCACTCCCCCACCCATCCACCCATCTATTCATCCACCCACCCATCTGTCCATTCATTCATCCATCCATTCACCACCTACTCATTCACCCACTCAGAAGCTTTCAGCAAGCCACAGAATTTTTGGTTTATCTGTGACATACCCACACGTGTCCTCTTTCCAGGTGAGTAGGTAGGTAAAAATTCTGCCTGCAATGTGAAGAGAACAGGAGGAAAGAGAGCTCTGCCCTCCCAGCTCGCCCCTTCCGGGATGCTGAGGGGTCAGTCCTGCCAGGGGCTGGAGGTGCCCTTCCTCTCCTGCACAGGAATGAGAATCAGATTCAGGAAGGGTGTATCTATTTATAGCACAAAGAAGTCAGGAATGGTGCAAACAGGCAGTGACGGCCACAAGGGTCTGCCTCCTGACCCTTAATGAACACTCAGAGTCCCCAAGTTTCTAATAGACCTGGATGTCTTTGTGTCTAATTAGATGCATACAAGAATTGACATAACCTTTGACATCCACATAATGGATGCAATGATGTTCCTTGTTCTCTCCACCCGTGAGGTTAAATGGAGTTTTTAAATAAATACATAAATACCTAACCCGTGGTTGGGGCCCATTGTCTCTCTGGATCTCTGGAGCTGCAGCATAAATCTGGCTACTGAAATTAAAGCAGGAAGCCATAACCTGAGTGTGACGGAAGCCCACATCGGGCTCTTCTGAGGCTCCGGCACTGAGACTGGGCCCCCAGAAGGCAGGACGCCCTAGTTGGTCTCGGACCTCAACCTAAGTGGTTACGTACTGTAATGACAGCTCCTGGTCACTTCTGGGGCTGGCGGCGGGAGGAAGGGCCAGAGCATAATTTAATTGCTTTTCCTTCCTCCCTCAGGTCTGCATATTATATTATATTGAAAAGTAATTATGCAGAGAAAGTAAAATGTCAGCCGGCGCTGTCTGGGAAGCGGCACAGATGTGAATTATTCTCTTCCTCGCGTCTTGCAGACATCTCTATACCTCTCTCGGTCACACACCACGGTGTGTGCTCATGGGCCTGGAGTATTTATGCACAAGAGATGAGATTTGCTGGGTTTTTTTTCCCCCCTTTTCCCCTTGCAGCATCTAGATCCCAAGCTGAGTTGCCTCGTTGGCAATGATTGATTACCCAATATCTAATTAAACCTGATCCAATCACTTATTATGCAGAATGGAACAAACAAACTGAAGGCGGCTGTCAGCGCCGTGATTGATGATGTGGCCAGCCCGGCTTTTGTGGCTCCTCATGTCCCGACGCTTGTTACAACCAGGCAAAGCCGCGCCGGACCAAGCGCCTGTCACTCCCTGCCGCCCGCCACTCCCGCCACCCGCGCCACCCTTCCCTTCCTCCAAGTGAACTTTTAGAGGAAAAGTAAATGGAAGTGGGAGAGGGAAAGCAGGGTCATTGAGGACCCACACGATTCCATCGAGGGTGCTCCATAATGAGATCCAAGTCTTCCTCCATAGAGTCCTGAAGCAGCAGAGGGTGGACAGACAGCGGGGTCTCGAGGAGGCGGGTGTGGAGAAAGAAGGTGCGCGTGTGTTAGGCACTGAATGTGGGTGTCTTTGGTGATGCCTGTGAGTTTGTCTGCTGTGATGCTGCATGTGTGTGCACCATTGCACTCTGTGCGTGCACTGGGGAGCTGCCTGGGGCCTGAGCCACAGCAATGGCAGCACCTTAGGGAGAATGACAGGCAAGATGCCGATGCAAACCTAATGGGGCAATGATTTCTTCTCTATTGTCTGCCAGGCAGGATTCTCTTAGCAGCTCTCATTTATAAATTTTTCAGTTTTAATGTTTTAATTATTTAAAATGCAAATAGGTTCAGGAAGAAAGCAGCAGAAAATACAAACGCCCTCAACAAATTCCTTGTGCAGGGGCTACAGGGCTGCGGGTGCAGGCTCTGTCCCGCCACGGGGCTTGGGGAGCACTGTGTCCTGAGAGCTGGAGTGCTCCTGAGCTTGGGAGCCGGGTCCTCTCAAAAGGCGATTGGCTTGGATGGGACGAGGCAGGTCTGATGTAGAAGACACAGGACAAGGGCCCTCTAATAAACACATCTGCCATTAGGAGTCTGAGCATCTGTGGAATATGTGCCAGGGGTAAAGCCGGCAGCATCATGGACCGTCAGTGCTCAGCAGACCTGGCTGTGCTCCCATCTGCACTCTCCACAGACATGTGCACAGCAAACTCACCACCCATGGCCCTGCACCCCCAGATCGCCAAACCTCCTCCGGGAGACAGAGCTTCCTTTCCCTTCTCTTTCTTTCTGAGGTGGTGATTCCACAGGATGGGTGGCCACCAGTCCCTCTTCTGTGACAACTCACAGACACCGGCACCTCAGGTTTGCATCTCAGTAGATGAAAAACAGCAGTACAGGCCGGGTGCGGTGGCTCACGCCTGTAATCCCAGAACTTAGGGAAGCCGATGTGGGTGGATCACCTGACGTCAGGAGTTCGAGACCAGCCTGACCAACATGGTGCAACCCTGTCTCTACTAAAAATACAAAATGATTGGGCATAGTGGTCCTGCCTATAATCCCAGCTACTTGGGAGGCTGAGGCAAGAGAATAGCTTGAACCTGGGAGGTGGAGATCGCAGTGAGTCGAGATCGTGTCGTTGTACTCCAGATTGGGTGACAGAGCAAGACTCTGTCTCAAAAAACAATGACAAAAAAACAAACCAACAACAACAATAAAAATAGCACAGCCTCAGGGACCAAAGGAGGGGAGAGGCCTGAGGCCTCTCACTTCAGCAAACACCTGATCATTGGCGGTGGGGCCTTGAGACACACACGTGAGACTGAAAATGTGGACCAGAGTGGCGTGGGGACCAGCCACATAGGGCCTGTCACCGGGCTAACACTCCAACAGAGGCTGATGTGGGGGGTCAGCTCCCAGTAGGGGGGGCTCCTGCTGGTGGCCTCCTGCTGTTCCTGGCTCTGTGCTCATCCCACCCTTGGATGCCCCAGGAGGGTGCAGGAGCCCGCAGGGCACACACTCAGCCCGGCCATGGTGGGTCCTGTCCCAGGATGTGCGCATCCTGGGCTGTCTGGGAGACTCTGGAGAAGGAATTGTGTACGGGACAGGCCCCTGAAGAATGGGGGCCTCAACAAGCAATGGCAAGAGGCTGTGGACCTTAATCCTCCATCCCCGGTGCCTCCTGCCTCTATCCCAGGGCCCCAGAAGGGCTGGGGACCCCCGGGGCACAGGCAGCGTCCGAGGGAGAGGCTCATCCGTCCCCTCTCACGGGCTTCAGGGCCCATCTTCTCCTGTACATGATGGTGCAAAAATGCAAAAGCAAATCACTGGTGTGTGCATTTCTTCTAGATTTTGCTCAGATTTACGTTTGTGGGGAGAGAGAGAGAGAGAGAAAGGAGAGCCACGTCTTCTCTTCTGTTTTCTGTGAGCACTGTTCATTACTCTGCAGCCTAAAAGCAACCCCATTAGGTAGATGCTCCTGCATGCCTCCCTCCGTGTTGAAGCCAGAGGTTTACCCAGAGGATTCAGCAGTCCACCCCTAGCATGGAGAGGAGCGGACCTACAGGCACCAGCTTCTATGTGCCCTTCTAGGAAATGGAAAAGATATGGGATTTGGAGCCTGAGACCCAGATTCACATCCTGACTTCCCAAATGTGGGAAATTCAACCAATCTCCTGGAGTCAAAGTTCATTTGTAAAATGGGCAAACTTAGCCCAGCTTTGAGCAAAGAGAAAGTGACAAAAATAGGACTCCTTCTCACCTGGGAGGGTTCTTGAGGTCGGATGAGGGGCTTTACCTGAGGGATGGTGTGATGGGAGGGAGGGCAGGGCCACTGGGTCCCTTCCTCGCTGAGCCCTGGAGCCCTTCTGTCCTGGCCATGCAGCAGCACCCGTGGGGGTGCACACATGTGGCTGACATACAGTTAATGGCCCAATGCCTCTTATAAAAGCTTTTGCAAACTAGGAATGAACTTCTATGCATCAACGGGCTTCCAAGGTATACTGGATAGAAGAAAGATGTAAAATACCAAAAACATTCCATGTTTCTGACTTTTCCCATAGTTTAAACACAATTCTCTTTACACCAGTTCCAGCGTCAGGTTTTCAGGGTCTCAGATGCAAATGCCTCTTCTCCCTCCTCCTTCCACCCTAAGCCCCTCTCCCTGACCCAAGACTTCACTCTCCAGTTTGACTTGGAACTCCAGATGTGGGTTGGACGTCGGCTGTTTAAGGGGTATAAGCTGCCGGCATTAAAGAATTCGCTAATGGTTGAACTAAACTGTTTGGCAAATTTAATTCGAATTAGAAATGTAGTCTGTCCTGGTCACTTGGTCAGCACACTCATTTCATCAACTTTTCAGTGAGAACAATGTTCATTATAAATGGCGGATGATAACTCCTTGCAGGTGCCCCCCATGTTTCATTCTGCATTATTATTTCCTTTACTGGGGGCAGGAGCGAGACATGTGCCTTCTGAGCCATCAGATACAGGTCACTGGTAAAGCAGTGGCGGGGACTCAGGAGGAAACTGCGGGACTGAGGTGCCTTGGAAGAAGCCTTCAGAGGTTTGGTGCTAAAGTGTCTCTTTTAAAGAGCAGGGAAAAACTCTCTGTGAACGGAGCCAAGCTGGTTTGCATTCATGTGAGCGTCAGAACCTGAAGGAAACTGGTCCTCACCATAAATCTGGTTCCATTTTCTTTAACTTTCACTGTGTACATCCTTCCTCCTTTCCGAGCAAGGGGTTTCTTAGTCCACAATTTCTACATTAGGATAGAAACACAATGGCAAAGTGGCAATTTCAGACTCTATGGTAATGGGCGTTTTCAGAGTGGAAGTCAGGGTATCATGAAAGGAAATTAATTGTATTATCGTACCCTGTCTTTGATTCAGAACTCTGGGAAATATGGATTTGTCTTGGAGATCAGGTAGTTACTGACTACAGTAAACAGAGATCATTGTTTATAGTAAATGTGCTTTGTCCATCAGTGACAGACTGAATAAAGAAAATGTGGCACATGAACACCATGGAATACTATACAGCCATAAAAAGGAATGAGATCCTGTCCTTTGCAGAGACGTGGATGGAGCTGGAAGCTGTTATCTTCAGCAAACCAATACAGGAAGAGAAATCCAAACACCACATGTTCTCACTTAAAAGTAGGAGCCGAATGATAAGATGACATGGACACATGGAGGTGGAGAACAACACACACTGGGGCCTGTGGGTGCCGGGGTAGGGGGAAGGAGAGGATTAGGAAGAATAGCTAATGGATGCTGGGCTTAATGCTTAGGTGATAGGATGATCTATGCAGAAAACCACCATGCACACATTTATCTATGTAACAACCCTGCACATCCTACACATGCACCCCAGAACTTAAAATAAAAGCTTGAGGAAAAATTAAAAAGAACATGCTTTGTCCTAGTATATGCTCTAATCTCGGCTACCGGCTACCCTGGAGGCTGAGGACAGAGGACTATTTGAGCCCAGGAGGTCCAGACCAGCCTGAGCAACATAGCAGAACTCTTATCTCTTAAAAAGGGCGAAGGAGAAGGAGAAGCAGAGGTTTTGAAACTGGACCTGAACTCCATAGAAAGATGTTTGAGTCCCATTCACTGACTTGGCTTCAGAATCATAAAGAAACATTGACTTTTGATATCCACCCATTACTGTGTTACCAGATATAGAATTACTGATGACACATCTGCCAACTAAGTATTTTAATCCTATTAAGCTGGTAGAGAGAGAAAAAAATTCTACTAGAAAGAATATCTGTTTCTTCCCAGCATTGAAAATCATGTTTTACATAAGGGCACAGTGAGTCCTGCCCCCCGGATGAAGCCAAATTCAGCCCAGAAAGGTTATCTCAGGCGGACACTTATGGTTCTTTTCTCTACATTTCACTTCAATTAATCTCCAGAAATTCGGTGTCTGGTCCCCGTGACAGTAGCCTCTGGCTTCTTCAGAGTGACTGCCGAGGAAAAATTATCTGACACATATCAAACACGCAAGAAACCACACTGGACAGCATTAATCAAAACTTTCTCATTTCCCGAAGAATTAAGCATTAAATAATTAATCCCAGCACTACAGGCAGCTGTAAAAGAGGCCTCATGCCTCCCTGCTGGTAGGAATTTGTCCTTGTCTAAAAGACTAGATTGATATATTTATTATTTATCAGATTAATCGTGGCCAGGAACATTATAGATTGGCAGCCCGGCCCAGCCGGGGATGGCGTCTGGTCCTTATCAGAGCGGGGAGGGTCCCACCAACGCCGCACGCAGAGGGTGGAGGGAGCAGCTGCCCTCCAGCCTTTCCTGCACAGGAAAAAGTGTCTATAACATTATTTTAAAAAGAGAACGAGAGAAAAAAGAAAGTCAAGGAAGAAGAGAGCTGATGAGGAAGATACCATTGACCAGGGGCCGTGGGAGAACCAGGGGCCGTGGGAGACTCAGGGGCTATGGGCAGGAGTTTCAAGGGATGCCTTGAAGCCAGGATCATGAGCTGTTGAGCCCAGGCTCCAGTGGCGCCGTGTGTGTGTGAATCAACACTGCCTTCTTGACTTGAACCCTTCCCATCCCCTAACCTCTTCCTTCAGTGGCCCCGACCACCACTCTCTGCAGGCAGCTACTGTCTCATTTTTGGCTGATCTTTGTTTGTAAGGCTGGGTCGCCACACAGCTGTCCCGGGTGTCCTGGGGGCCGAGCGCATCCCACTGAGGACGGGAGGGAGCCGACGTTGGGGAGAGCCCTTCTGCATGACTGTGACTTCATAGCCTGTGAATTGCGGTGCCTCTCATCTCATTGTTGTGACGCTTATTTCATCAGAACGAGGGCTTTCTAATCTAGCAAACCCAAATGTCCGGGATTTCCACTCAGATTTGAACAGTTCACGGAGGTTGTTATTATGCACCCAAGCAGAGAAGGGCGTGAAATCTTTCAATCTCATGATTTAGTCAGATATTTTAAGGAAAAAGGGGGTGGCTTGGGTAAATAAATTTGGGAAATTCTGCGTAAATTGGCTTAAATGGGCTGCCTTTCTGCAGGAATGCCCAGAGCTTCATAAGGCTGGATGGTTTTGTGGGACCCTGGACGGCTTCCCCAGCTGGGGCCCAAGAACGCACGTTCACACCCCAACCTGGAGACATCAGTCCCCCAGCGTGCCAGCCTCTCCACTCTCCCCATCCCACCCCAGCCACCTTCTGGCACAGCGCCTGAGTGAGGCAGGTTGGACACAGGAAGGAGCCAGGAGCGCTGACCACACCCTCTGTCCACTTAAGGATGGCTGTCTTTATGGGAAGGCCGTTGACTCACTCTCGAATAGTGAGGAGGCGGGTCTGGAGAGGCCGAAGGACACACAGCCTGGTTGACAGAGGCGGCTTCGCACAGCCCCGGGGGCAACTCCATGATCCAAGGTGGAAAACTGCTGTGAGAGGGCCGACTCCTCATCTCACGCTCCTCAGTGAAACTCACTACAGAACGTTATTGATAAGTATAAATATATTTATGTACTAAATAACTATACGTGTTTATTGAAAATGATGATGTGAATAATTCATGCAGAATAAACTTTATTTTCTTAGAAGAAAATCTACTGACCTTGAATTACTCAAATAGAATGTGGATCTCATGCCCGGCCTCTTCCAGGACTCCCTCCCCTGACTACCCTTCTGCAGGCACAGATCTGCCCACCCTGAGTCCGTGACAGCAGCCACAAGCCAATTACAGCATCTGACCCATGTCCCCTCCTGTTAATACTGGGCCAACCGTGGAAGACCCCAGGCCCCCCACTCCTGGGATCAGAAGCACAAAGGTCTCCCTTTTGCAAACACAAAAGCTGAAATAGAGACTCCTTCCCCGGGAAGAATTCCTGCATTTGGGAAGGAAAATTGTTCCCTGCAGTGGCAGCTGGAAGGCTCAGGCGTCCGGCGTTCTCTCTGCTCTTCATAAGCATCGCGGTTTTCTAAGGTGCTTTTTGGTTGCCAAATTAAGATTAAAAGTTTTGTTTTATAGCTAGAGAAACCAAGATACTAACAGGTTAAAGTGATGTTTTCATTGCCACACCTTTTCCATACCTAAAAGTACAATTTCACCCTTTCTCTCAGTAATAACTTAATTGGTATAATATAAATGACATCAGATTAAAAAATGTACTAAACGTCCACTCATTCCTCTCAGGAATGCAATAGAACGATTATCCGTGGATTTAGAGAGGGTTGGTGAGGAGTATGAATAATTTAATTTCCATTACTGGACAAATTTGCAAATGTTTTCAAGTCATCTAATTTTTTTTCTTTTAGTTTGATTAACTGCGAGTTGTTTTTACTATTTCCAGTATCACATATGTATTCTGCTCACAGATATGTGCCAGGCCCTGCGTGTAGACCTGCCTCCCGCTGACCCTCTGGACTGTGCACACGTGGCCCCAGGGGGTGAGCGGCTGTGGGCTGTGCTGAGGGGGTCAGTGCCGCCTGCGACCACAGGGCACGCCGCGGGAGGACGGCCAGCCCTGAGCCTGGGAAGAGCCACCAGGAGGAACAGGTCTTTGTCAAACAAGGATGGGTTGTGGGAGCTGTGCCCCGTAGGAGGAGCCTCCTGAGCAGAAACTCAGAGGCCGGAGGAGCCGCCCGAGGGCAGGGGCGGCTGCACAGAGACGCAGAGGCGGACCCAGAGCCGGCAAAACCAGCGCCCGTTACAAACCTGACCTTCCCGCAGTGAGAGGTGTGAAGGCAGAATCCGAAGGTCTGACATGATGGACAGTAACTATGATGGACATGATGGACAGTAACTACGCAGTATAGTAACGAACTCTGAATCTATTGAAAATTTAAAGAGAATTTCCATATTTTTGCATGGAGGTGGGTTTAGAATGAACCCATTGAAGGCACTGAAATTCTTAAAATAAATGACCAAGCATAGAACTGGCTGGGGTGGGCATGGGAAGCACCATGCACCCTGCCTGGAGGTGTAGGGCTGTCCATGAGCCCCACCCTGCCTCTGCCTGCCCTCGCCTGCTGTCCTTCCCATGGGAATGCCCTGTGTCTCTTCCTTACCAAGATTCTGCTTACATCCCTGCTGTGGCCTGTCTGTGTCCCCCACCAAATCCATATTTTGAAAGCTCACCCCCAAGGTGGCGGTATCAGGAGGTGGGGCTTTGGGAGGGAGGAGATCAGGCAATGAGGGTGGTGTGTTCAAGACAGGGCAGTGCCTGACTGGGAGAGCTGACTGTGTCTCTCACTGTCTTTCCATCACATGAAGACACAGCAAGAAGGCAGCCCTCAGAGCCAGGGGGCCTCCCTAGAGCCCACCGCCATGCCCACACCCTGATCCTGGACTTCCAGCCCTGCAACTGTGGGAACAAACGTCTGCTGTTGGAGCCCCAGCCTGTCATGAAGCCCAGCCTAAGGTGAACCCCCTGCCGCGGGAAGCTCCTCCTCAATCTCTCTGCAGGTGGCTCTGTGGTGAGACCCCCTTGCCTACCCGGCCACCCCCTCCACCCACCGCTGGTACACATTTCACTGTCTACGGCTCTGCGTAACCAGCTCTATGCCACCAGCTCTGTGTAACCAGCTCTCTCTCTGTAACCAGCTCCCTGTAAACAGCTCTCTCCACACACAGAGCTGTCCCTGATTCAGAGCCCACCCAGCTTAGGCACAGGAGGGGCTGCATGAGCTGAGCCTGCTGAGGGTACCTGTGTGGACTCAGGATCATGCTGTTCTCTTGAAGTCTTCCTTTATTCAGAGAATCTGAAGTGGTTAGTTGGGTGGTAAGCCTGGTTCTTTCTAGAGAAGCCTCTTTCTGAAGAACTCACACCATTGTCATCCTGCCTTTAAAACAAACCCAGCCCCACCCACCACCAGTTGTGTGAACCGGGACAAAAGGGACCAGAGGCTGGGGGACAGGCCCCCATAGAAACTCAAGTCAGATCCACACACCAAACAATTAGCTCTCCAGGGAACCTCTGGAATTTGTATAAGGACTATAAAGAGAGGAGTTAAAATAAAAATAAACTAAACACATTGGTATAATTCATAATTTTTTAGTAAATATAACCAACTCAAGAGGAAAAAGTTTTGAGGTGATCAGTAATAATCAATGGAACTAAAAAAAGTCAAAATTTTTTCCATAACTGTTTCTAGGACAAGAGGATTTATGGCAAATTTCATCAAGATTTCAAGAACTATTTTATTCCAATACCACATGAATTACAAGAAAGTTAAAACAAGACCACAGAAAAGCTACTCAATCCAATCCTTAAAAATAGCAAAAATCTGAGTGAATAACCTGACAAAGAAGACAGAGTGTGAGAAACACATCTTGGGCTCACATACGGGTGTCCGTGAAGTCCCTGAGAGCCAGCTTTCACATGGCTGGGGATTCTGCAAGATGGTTGTTGCATTAGCCTGTTCTCACACTGCCATAAGGACACACCTGAGACTGGGTAATTTATGCAGAAAAGAGGGTTAATTGACTCACAGTTCTGCCGACTGTACAGGAAGCAGAGCTGGGAGGCCTCAGGAAACTGACCATTGTGGTAGAAGGAGAAGGGGAAGCGAGCAGGTCTTACCGCAGCAGTAAGAGAGAGAGCGATCAAAGGGGAAAGAGCCCACACTTGTAAACCATCAGATCTCATGAGAGTTCACTCGCTGTCACGAGAACAGCAAGGGGGAAATCCACCCCATGACCCAGTCACCTCCCACCAGGCCCCTCCCCCAATATCGGGAGTGACAATTGAACAGGAGATTTGGGTGGGGACACAGAGCCAAGCCATATCAGTTGTTAAAAGTAGCCATTATTTAAAACTGGTTAAAATAAACCCATATCAGTTATTTAAAATAGCCATTATTGAAACATTTACTAACGGCTATTGTTAAAAATAGCCATTATGAAAGCCATTATGACATTATTATGTAAACTTAAAATTAATAAATTGTATTTTAAAAGACATTGCTTACTAAAGAAGCTTCCCGTTTACCCTCTGCACACCTGTACTCCCATGCCTGCGCAGTGGAAATGCGCTGAGGGTGGCCATCGGGCTCCTCCCTCGCCCAAAGCTCCCGGAAGTCCCTCTGGCAGCCTGAGGTCAGCACCCCGTGGGAAATTTACACCATGGAGCCTAGGAAACGCTGCCCATCAGGACTTACTTCATTGCGCGGTTTTGTTGACCGTCTAGACTCACAGAAGTAATGGCGTACAAAATGTAAAATGTAAAATCAAATGGAAATGTGGGTCATGTCTTTAGCCATGTTATTGCGATGAGCACAATGAACTGAGAAAAAATTCTCCCTGTGTTGGAAAAAATTCTCCCTGTATTGGAAAAACATGTCCCTGTATTGGAAAACTATTACGCAGTTCAGCAAAGAGTCCCTTGCATCACTGACAAATGAGTCAAATTCTGACTGTGTTCTTCTTGTCAAACTTTCATGTCACTAACTTAAATAAAAATATCAACCAACCTTCATCTCATTCATATTGAAAGGGATTGTCAATTGCAACCAGAGGTGGGCTGCAGAGTCAAGAGTTCAGCAAATTCAATAAAACATTCAGAGGATCAATTGCTTGTGTGACATTTACAATAAAGAGTATTGTATATTTTATTACTATTTGTTGATTATGTGCCAAACATCCTTTGTATCAGTAGAACGTATGTTTTAAAAATATGTTAGCATATGTATGCATATAATTTTTTTGGAGAGCTATTTACCCGCACTCCTCTGCATAAAATACTGATGAATCAGACTTCACAATTCATTTAAAGTGAAATCTACCAATATCAAACGGATTTACCAAAAAAGTAGGGTGGCTTACCTTAACAATGTATCTATTAATATAGTATATGGCATTAATAGTTTATTAGGAAGCTGTATAGCCAGATAAATAGATGTCTCAAAGACAAGCCCACTAATATCTTCATATGTAAGAATTATGTATCATAATTATAATATATATTAAACTAGCATATATCATAAATTTCAAAAATCTGTTAAAGAGTAAGTACTTAACTTACTGGTAGGGAACATTTCCCCCAGTCCACCAATCAACATCATCTAATAGTAAAATACCCGAGGTGTCCTCCCTAAAATCCAAGGACTCAGTGCACTTTCCAACATTCCGTGCGGGCACAGTTGCTGTGTTCAGGGGCTAGGGCTCCCCTGGATTGGCGTTTAACTTCCACCTTTGCCCCCAGCAGCCCTGCGGTTGGGGCAAGCTTTGGTTTGCTTGTTTTAGGCGTCTCTGAGGATCACATCAGATGACATGTGAAGTATTCCTGTAGCC
This sequence comes from Cacajao melanocephalus, assembly GCA_963573385.1. NCBI lineage: Eukaryota > Metazoa > Chordata > Mammalia > Primates > Pitheciidae > Cacajao > Cacajao melanocephalus. The sequence continues at coordinate 86,443 of CAUYLG010053350.1, read as the reverse complement.
CCTTCTCTACTGTAAAAGCTAAATACATTATGAACAGTGCAACTCTGTGAACCAGAAATAATTGGCAAAGTGACTGGGAGCAGGAAATAAAATTGTCATTATTCACTGATCATGTGATTTTTGCTGCTGGACCACACCAAAGAATCACCTAAAAACAAGTGAGCAGATGAAATAGCAGAAGGTCAGGCGGAGACACACACACACTGTCACCAGATCAGGGGATTTTACGTCACACTGCAATTGACTTTCATAATCTATGATGGGAAAGTGATAATTCATTAAAAAAAAGAATAATTAAGAAATGAAGACTTCAAATGGGTAGGACCTATTTGAAGTCTTGTTATAATTTGAAAAATATAAAAGAGTTTGAGTCAAAGGTGAAGTTGAAAATATGCAAGTTGGTTTTGTTTAACAAATTAACATGAGAACCATTTTGGAGGTCTATGTGACAAAATGTTTCTAAAAATGTGTCCAAAATAACAAAAGTGCTGTAAATAATTTTCCCTCCCTCCCTACTTCACTGACATTCCCCACCCCCTTTTTCTTGAGACTGAGTTTTGCTCTTGTCACCCAAGCTGGAGTGTAGTAGCATGACTTCAGCTCACTGCAACCTCTTCCTCCTGGGTTCAAGTGATTCTCCTGCCTCAGCCACCCAAATAACTGGGATTACAGGTGCCTGCCACCACACCTAGCTAATTTTTTGGTTTTTAGTCGAGACAGGTTTCACCATGTTGGCCAGGCTGGTCTCGAACTCCTAACTTCAGGTAATCCACCCATATCGGCCTCTCAAAGTGCTGGGATTACAGGCATGTGCCACCACTCCTGGCTCTGCCTTCTCCTTTTACCCTCAATGTTTTTTCTTTTGCTTTTTTCATTTTGTCTGTGTAAAGAAAGTTTATTTAATCTAGATGATTGTAAAACGTAAGGTTGCAGTCATTATTTGGCTTTCATGCTAAAAATATGCAAATAAAAAACAGATCTACACACTTGAATATGAACATTAGTGATTTAATACATAGCAAATAAGTAGGGCATTAGTAAGTATGGTAACAAGATAATTTAAAAGTTCTATTTAGTAAAAATAAAAACACAAGACATACAAGAAAAAAAGGGGTCACCAAGCTCTGGATGCAAAAGCATTTTCCCCAATACGTCAGTTTTTGAGGTAGTGTGCAGATGCACATTGATAACCTTCGACCCCATAAACGATGGACAGGTTTGCATTTTAAAAGTAAAGCTAAGTGGAAGACACACTGAGAAAACATTGCAACAGATATGATTTTAAAATCTCTCATAAATCAGGTAAGAAAACATACTAAGACCTCAGTGGACGAGGAGCTGAAGCAGGGACTCGGCAAGAGAGGCGACCATGGGTTCACAGGTCATGGCGCTGATAAAAGGTAGGCAATCAGGAAAGGACACTTCTTGTCTACCCGTTTTGTAATTTTATTAAAAATGAAAAGCCCAGTGGAGGCCGAGTGTGCTAACATGACCACCTTCATTTATTCACCTGCAGGCATACTCACTGTGACACTTTCACAATATGCATTAAGATAAAAGCTGCATCATTTCAAGGGATGAATTCAAATTCATTGTAGAGATTTTTGTTGAGACAAAAGGTAATAAGAGAACACAAAAATAAATCACTAGTGAACTATTTATGTTTTTACTGGATATTTCCACCTACATGTGTGTGTGTGTGTGTGTGTATATGTATATATATATATATATGTGTGTGTATATATATATGTGTGTATATATATATGTATATATATATATGTGTGTGTGTATATATATATGTATATATATATGTGTGTGGTCATATATTTATGTGTACAGATATAAAGATACTTCTACAGCAGAGATTATATTAATATATAGTTTTCATCTTGCCTTTTTACTTAACAGACATCTTTACCATTTGGACCATGCTTTTTTTTTTTAATTTCTTCTTAAAAAAAAAAACCAGATACATGTGCAGAACGTGCAGGTTTGTTACATAGGTATACTTGGGCCGTGGTTTGCTGCACCTACTGACCCCGCCTCTAAGTTCCCTCCCTGCAGCCTAACCCTCCAACAGGCCCTGGTGTGTGTTGTTCCCCTCCCTGTGTCCATGTGTTTTCAATGTTCAGCTCCCATTCATGAGTGAGAACAGGCGGTGTTTGATTTTCTGTTCCTGTGTTAGTTTGCTGAAGATGATGCCTTCCACCCTCATCCATGTCCCTGCAAAGGACATGATCTCATTCCTTTTTATGGCTGCATAGTATTCCATGGTTTCCGGGTACCACATCTTTATCCAGCCTATTATCACTGGGCATTTGAGTTGTTTCCCTGTCTGTCTATTGTAAGTAATGCTGCAATAAACATACTTCTGCATGTGTCTTTAAAGTAGAATGATTTACGTTCCTTTGGGAATATATCCAGTTATGAGATTGCTGGGTCAAGTGTTATTTCTGATTCTAGATCCTTGAGGAGTCGTTATACTGTCTTCCACAATGGTTGAACTAATTTACATTCCCACCAACGGTATAAAAGCGTCCTATTTCTCCACAGCCTTGCCAGCATCTATTGTTTCCTGACTTTTTCATCATTGCCATTCTGACTGGCACGAGACATGGACCACATATTTAAATATCCTCAAAGATATGCCTTTAATGGCTTCATGATATTAACATCTTATTTGGGGAACATGTTTTACGTAACCTCCCCTAATATTGTCTGTTTATGTTCTTCTGGAGGTTTCACTATCGCGGGCTATTCTGCAGTGGACGACTGTAAACCAACTCCCTTTAGTGCATCTGGGGTCACTGCCTGAGGATTATCTAGTGACCCATTTCCACCGCAGGGTCACTGTTCCCTGAGAGCTCCCTTGGGGACCAGAAACCTCTGCCCTGAGCCAGCCCGTTTCCACTTTGTGAGCCAGAAGACTGAGAAGAGCGGGGTCCCAGCAGAGACATGCCTGCCCAAGATATGTGAGGGGCCTCTCTAACTCCCCTGCAGCTGCCTTCCACCTCCTGTGCCGTGACCATGACCACGCTGTACCCAGAAACTGCATTTTGTAAGTGTGGATGCCGGCTGTGGCGCTCCTGGAGGAATCATTTCCAGGAGACTGCAGTGGTCAGCTTCCTTTCCTCAGGAATGTGTCGCCTGCAAAGTGACACGTACATTCATGCATCTCACATGGTGAAAGGCATTCTTACACATTCCCGCTGGCTTAGGGGCGTCCTTTCAAGATTCTGCTGACATTGGAAATTGTTCTGGCACTATAATTATTAGATCCGTTAAATTTCCTACTTGGATATTTAGTACTATGGATTTCGCCACATATAAACAAAACCCCAAAGCTTTTTTATTTCTACTTATTTAACTTAAGAAAGAACAAAAAAAGACAAGAAACATAGTTGTACAAATTAAGATAATAAAATTAGCATTTCCATCCACATGAAGAGGTGGCGTTGTATAACCATCCTTTCACTTTGATAATAAAAATCTAATCTTATTTTGATTTTAAGAACTAGGACATTCATCTTATTAAAAATAAATATTTTATACATGTTTCCATAATCTCCTTCATAGTAGATTGCTGTTGGAATTGTGCATTTGCTTCTGTCTTTTTCCATTTGGGTCTGGTTATGGAGTTGATGATTTCTTCATTGAAGTTGTTTCAGCCTACTGAGCATTAATACTTTGAATTTTTATCATTAATTTCATACGTGACCCTGAGCTATGTTTTTATTACATTAAAGAGTGTTGGAGTAGATTGCCTTCACTTAGAAATAAGTATTAGAAAAAAATCCAACCAAGACTATTGAAGCTGTTTCTATTTTATCTATACCGGTTTCTTTTTAAAACGGATTGGCAAAGGTCTTTTCTACTGTCTTCTATAAGGAAGGCAAAGAGGACTCCTGAGTCCTGGGTTGGCCTGGGATGACCTAGGATGACCTGAGAAAACCTGGGATGATCTGGGATGTCCTGAGATGTCCTAAGATAACCTGGGATAATCTGGGATGACTGGGGATGATCTGGGATGACCCAGCGTGACCTGGGATAACCTGGGATGTCCTGGGATGATCTGGGATGACCCAGGATGACTTGGGATCACCTGGAATGATCTGGGATGTCCTGGGATGACCTGGGGTGATCTGGGATGATCTGGGATGACCTGGGATGATCTGGAATGATCTGGGATGATCTGGGATGACCTGGAATGATCTGGGATGACTTGAGATAACCTGAGATGATCTGGGATGGCCTGGGGTGTTCTGAGATGATCTGGGATGATCTGGGATGACCTGGGATGCTCTGAGATGACCTGGATAATTCTGGATGATCTGGGATGATCTGAGATGATCTGGGATGACCTGGAATGATCTGAGATGACTTGGGATGACCTGGGATATCCTGGGATTTTCTTGGATGATCTGGGATAACCTGGAGTGACCTGGGATGATCTGGAATGATCTGGGAATACCTGGGATGATCTGGGATGACCTGAGATGATCTGGGATGACCTGGGATAATCTGAGATGTCCTGGGATTACCTGGGATGACCTGGGATTATCTAGGATGATCTGGGATGACCTGGGATGATCTGGGATGATCTGAGATGATCTGGGGTGATCTGGGATGACCTGGGATGGCCTGGGATGTCCTAGGATGATCTGGATGTCCTAGGGCGATCTGGGATGTCCTGGGATATCCTAGGATGACCTGGGATCACCTGGAATGACCTGGATCACCTGGGATGATCTGGAATGACCTGGGATGATCTGGGATGGTCTAGGATGACCTGGGGTGATCTGGGATGATCTGGGATGATCTGGGATGATCTGGGATGATCTAGGATGACCTGGGATGATCTGGGATGATCTGGGATGATCTAGGATGACCTGGGATGATCTGGGATGATCTGGGATGACCTGGGATGATTTGGGATGATCTGGGATGACCTGGGATGTCCTGGGGTGTCCTGGGATGACCTGGCATGACCTGTGATGTCCTGGGATGACGCTGAATGACCTGGGGTGTCCTGAAATGACCTGGGATGTCCTGGAATGACCTGGAATGACCTGGAATGACCTGGGATGTCCTGGAATGACCTGGGATGACCTGGCATAATCTGGATGTCCTAAGATGATCTGAGATGTACTGGAATGATCCAGGATAACTTGGGATGTCCTGGATGTCCTGGCCCCTGTGGTTCAGATACAGATTTCACCAAAGCCATGCTGACTCCTCTGACTGCTAGTGCCCTTGGAGTCTGGGACAGGAGGATGCTCACTTGCAAGCCACCCCTCTCAAGGGTATCCCATGGCTGTCACCTTGATGTGGATCTTCCAGCTCTTCAGGTACTGGGAGTGGCCCTACTGTTTTCAGAGTTGTTTTGTGCACTGCAGAGGTCAAAAGGAAAAACATGTCTGCAGAATAGGAGGTTGCAGGGGCACTGGCTGAAACCCACGATGGGCCAGGCAGGGCCTGGGAAGTTTTGTCGTTCTTTTGTATGTGTTTTGTTTTGTTTTTCAGGATCACTTCTACGTAATTTAATGCTTGCAAGTAACCTAGTCCCTGGGGAACTTCCAATGTAAAGGCTTTCCACTGCTGTTGAATCAGCACCTTGTGTGGGCTGGACCTGGAGAGTGCAATCACCAAAGCCACTCTACCTGGACCCCCTCCCCAAGACCAGCCCACACAAGGTACTGATTCAATTTATATATAAAATATATATATTTCTAAATATATATCATACATTTATATTTATATAATATACGATATATATATTTAAATATATATGTAATTTCTAAATATATATATCGTATATTATATAAATATATAAATATAAATATATTATATAAATATATAAATATACAAATCATATATTATATAAATATATGATATATATTTAGAAATAATATATATTATTATATATATCATATATTTATATATTAGATATTTATATGATATATATATTTGGAAATAATATAATTTCCAAATATACATTATTTCTAAACAATATATATATTTCTAAAATATATATATATTTTAGAAACAGTTCAAAACACAAAGCTTCTGGCCCATTCTGTCACTGTACAAACTACAAATGCTTGCTCAGAAGCTGAGAGGCACTCTTGAGTAGCATGTCTGAAAAGTGAATAAAAATCCATAAAACAAATATTCAAATTGCTTCCGTAGGATCACAGATAAGTGACCCACATCCTAGTCTTCCATATGGCTGATCCCTGCCAACCATATCTTACAAAGACATTTCAAAACTAGCATAATTGGGTTAAATGCCCCCCAAATCCCTTAATTCAAGCTAAACTTGCAGTTTAACAGCTCTAAGAGTGATATCTACACACCAACACTACACACTAGCACGCTTCCAGATGGCATTGCATCCCACTCTCCCAAGCATGGGGCACATGCAGGTGTGGATGTCCTGTTACTTGGCTGCAGTGGGATGTCGGGCCCTGGATTTGCTGCAGGAGTTCCCGTGTGGCTCCTGACATCGCACTGGAGATGGTCCGCCTCTGGAAGCGCCTGGCCCCTTTTTCCTTGAATTCTTCCTGTGCAGATGGTCCTTGCCTCAGCTCCTCATGATAACACAGGTCTTCCCTAAGTCACGGGGAGACAATCAAATTGTCACGTCCAAGCCCCCTGAAGTGGCACCCACAGTCTCCTTTCAATCTGCCCTCAGTGCCCCTTCCCACCCTCTCAGGGCTGTGGCTGCTGTGGACGTGGCTGCTGTGGACATGGCTCTCACACTCCTCCACTCTCTCCGGCTGTTCCATGTCAGGGTGTCGGTGAGGGAACAGCAAGAGATAAGGGGCCAGTAAAGGCCTTACTGTTGGCACTGCCATGGGAAGGGGCTGCAGGCAGCCTGTGTCCAACCAGGGCCCCGTGGTCCTGTGAGGGTTGCCTCACTGACCACATGCCTGTGGGCACACACTCACATGCCAGGTTCCCCACGCCAGGGGTTCTATAGCATCCAGACTCTCAGGCAGGATTTAAAATGCATTCTGTCTGCTCTGTTTCCCTGAAGCCTGCACAGTGGGCCCGGTGGTGCCCTCGAGCCTCTTCTCCAGCAAGCTCCGGGCACTCAAGCCAGGCCCGTCACCAGGCATCAGGTGATGCTTCCACAGAGAACATCTAGAAAGCAGGGGAAAACCCGGTGCCCTGGGAGCCCTTGCTGGAGGGACCCCTGCCCTGTGCTTCTGAGATCTGATCCCCATCAGGCATTTCCATGTGAGAGGTGTCGCCTGTCTCAGCCACAGAGCCACTTGGAGAGCCCGCTTTCCGTCCATCTCTGTACCACGAGCAGCTGTGCAGCTCCGCAATTTCTCCTCTTTTCAGGGGGATCTTACCCACCCAGGGATTCCTTCTTGAGACGGTGCTCATTTTCCCTGATCCCATCTATCTTTGAACCCTTTCCCAGTGCCAACCTTTCACCCAGGACACAGCCACCTCATCAACCAAGAGCCCTATGCCCACTGATGAGGGGCTGAGTGTGTTCCAGCGGTGATAGATACCAGCGCCGTCCCTCCTCCAGACGCCCTCGTGCTGAGAGGCCAGCTCCATTTCCAAAGGAGACACAGGGCGGGCTGGGTCCTTCCCTGCTGTGAGAACACGGTTCCATCAGCCCTTTCCTTTTCACACTAGGAAAGAAATGAGTTTATATGACAAGCACAGCCCTGGTGGGTTTGACGATTTCCTTCTGTGAACGAGAATCGGAAAAACACTTTCCTCGTTTGGATGACGCGAAGGGGAAACAAAACCCGGCGTAGAACCTGCTCTCGTGCTCACCTAGGTTCTTCCACTGGAGCTTCTGAGCAGACGGGCAAGGTCAGGGAGACTTGAGTGTCACTGCTTGAAGGCCCTTCATACAAGGATGGTGAGGCCACGTGAAGGCCAGGACGAGGACAGGGGAGCAGTGGGCTCAGGGCAGGAGCGGGTGAGCACAGGTCTGGCCACAGAACCAGCTCCACCTGTCACACATGGAGTTCCTTTGGTGTTCAGCCATTCACAGGCCAAGTCCTTGCCTGGATATCCGTGGTCCCACTGTTTGTGACAGCAGGCCGGGGTCTGTAGTAGGCTCGCCTTGTGGTAGGCCCTCATGGTGGCACTAGCTACAGGGGCCTCGGAGCCTGGCAGTGACGCCTGTGGGCTCAGCCTTGGGACTCTCCAGGCTGCACCGTTCCACGGCTCTGCAACCAGTGGCAATGTTATCCAAGTCTCACCTGGGCAACAATGACCAGTGGCCACTGGTCCCAGCACCCGGGGCTGTGTGAGATCAGGTGAGAAAAGGGACAAAGACTCAGCTCTTCTGAAAGGTCACACTCTTTCCATAGGCCCCACTCCACACTCCAGGGCCTGCGTGAGTCCACCCACTTCCCCCTGAGCTGCCACAAGGGCCCTGACCCTGTCTCTTCTCTCTGGCCGTGCCAGCCTCTCTGGCTGTCGGGGTGGTGCTGCCACACTGGGTCGACCAGCTGACCCCAGGTGCATCTGAGCGGCTAGGGCACGTCCTAACTCAACCTCAGGCAGACCTTAGGCTTGGCTCTTTATGAAACCCCTTGGTTTTGAGCAGAAAGGGATTGAGCTTCCTGGCAAAGTGCACCAGAAAGAGCAGCCCTCAGCCCAGAGAGGAGTCAGGGTGAGTGTGGTCGCAGATGACATTCTGGTCTTTCCTGTGTCCTCATTTCAAGTCTTTTCAGCTCCAGAAATGCTGCCAGCGTCAGCAAGCTATAACTGGCACACATACATATTTCTGCATGCTTAGGTATACAGGCTCATGCACACCTGTGCACACTCACTTCTGCATACTCAGACACACACTCCTGCACACCCTTACGCTCATGGACACTGTCACAGTTACACATTCATGCACACCCTGTCACATTTGTGTATCTTACACATGAACACACTCAAGCTCACATGCACATGTTCACACACACATCCACACATAAGCACACATGCACACCCTCTCACGGGAGCACATACTTTTTCCTCCTCCTCTGACCTTTGCCATGAGAAGTTGACATGTGTGGACCTCCCTACATCACCCTAAAGCGATGACGTTCTGTTATAGCAGGGCGAGCTCCAGGTGGCCACTGGGAGCCGAAATTCCTTGCTCAGCCTCTAGCCGAGGTAATCGTATGGATCAGGTCTGTCAGGCCCCGGTCCAGTCTATCACATGGCCTGCGGCTGCTCCTCCTTTCACCTCGACCACCAGGACCTGAATCTGGCCTCTTTAATGTCAGTGATAAACTCTGCAAACACCGTAACCGACCACCCAACTGACACACCTGCGCCCCAGAAACCCGCCCATGAGCAAGGAACTGGATGGAATGTGCTGGAAGCAGGGACCAGGCTTGCTGCCACCCACAGCTGAACACTTCAGTAGGCGCTGCCCTTCCAGAAGGCTCCAGTTCATTCCGTAAATTACCACCACCAAGAACTAGACAGAAAAAGATGAAGACCTAAGCAAAAGCTGTTTCTCAGGAAAGCCAGTGATGGATAAGATCACAGGCTGCAAAGCTCGGAGCGTGTGGAAGACGCAGGAGTGTCGATGTCATACCTGTAAAATGACTACTTGATAATTTGTTAAGCACATGTCAAACATATGCACACAGGCGCCAGAGGGAGCACTTTGGGGTGTCCTATTTACAAATCTTTAATTACATTTTCTGTGAAAATTGGTTCTCCAAATAACTAGAAATAGCCGTTGCATTGCTGTTGCTCTCCTGTGTCCAGGGTGGCCTTCCACGGAGTGCTTGGCGGTCCTGTGTGCCAGCATCAAGTTTGTTAATTAGGCTGAGTGTGACTCATGAGAACCTTCGCCGGAATTGGCCCCGGGATGGAGGGCAGGCTCACGTCCACGCCGGCAACTCTTCCTCTGAATGTCTCTAACATAGCAGCTTGTTGGAGCAAGAGAGTATATTTACTGTTTTACAACTCGGTGGGATATATTGCTAATAATTTTCCCTTGCATAGAGCCTTTAATACCTGTATGTAGAAGCCTTCTACCTGCACAGCAGCAGGGCTCCTGCTACCCTGGGTAAGCTCTGGTTGAGACTTCCACAGGGCAGCTCTTCGGTCAGGACTGGGACCTCGGTCCGTACAGTGCAGGATTCACACGAGGCCCCAAGCTTGCTGCAAATAGGAAATGCATCCCCTGCGTAAGAAGCGGAGTGGCTCAGCTTGGCTAGAAGTCTCCTGTCATGCTCACCTGCGTGCGTCTGAGCAGAAACAGAGCTGCCAGTGATGCTAAGAGAGGCTTCTGTTGCCTCCAAGAACATCCCACAGAGCACAGAATTCTGCAGAACCTCCCGTCTCCCGAGCCTTGGAGGGAAGAGTATAGGTAGTTCCACCGCAAGACAAGATTGCCATGCAAACTAAGGTTCATCAGGTTTCCTCATGGGGAATTCAAGGAAGGGTCGCTCTACAGCTTCCACAAAACCAACCTGTCTCTGGAACATGAGCATCAGGCCTTGTTCCTGAGCTCGGGTGTGTATCTCGGAGGGTATCTGGATGCAGGATTCCCCAGGGTGCTTCATGCCTGTGTCCCCGTCTGGGCAGGCCCCACAGGCATGCTGCTGCCTGCGCGGGCTGCCCTCAGTGCTGGTGTGTTGCAGACGGGCATGGCCTGAGCCTCAGGGTCTTGGGACGTGTCACTGCGCTCTCCGGACACTCGGGAGGGAGGTTTCTTGTTCCAAGTACACTTCGTGCTGGGAGAAGTCGGGAGCGAACCACCCGCCACAGGAAGAACGGACCCTGACTCTCCCAGGCACCTCTCCAAGGCCAGCACCAGCTCCTCAGCCCGCCACAGGCTCCTTCTCCCCATGGGCACCCCCTTACTGTCCCACCTAAGCTGTAGCACGCCCTTCCGACCCCAAACCAAAACATGATGATGTGTTCATCCACACCAGGTGAGGCGGAAGTTCTATGGAGACGCTTGCATTTTAATGACCACCAGGTTTTAACCAAGAGAATGATGAGTCATATCTAGCAGGAAGGGGAGGCTGAGGCCATCCTCTTCCAGTGGCCTCCAGTCCTGGAATCCAGCTCTGGGACATGGCTTCCTCCACCCAGAGATTCACTTGTTCCTCTGAGCCACAGTCATGGGCAGCAGGAGCAGGCGGAGGCCGTGGGGGAATGAGGCCATGCAGCAGGCACCTGTCACTGTCAATCAACAGGAAAATGAGGGTGGAGGGCTAGGCTAGGAGGCAGAGGGGCTGGGAGGACCCTCCCATGGGTGAGGGCTGTGCAGGCCCCAGCCAGGAGGAGGGGGAGACAGAAGCACTTGTGAACCCAGCTTTGTCTATGAGGTCAGGAAGGTGCCGGTGTCCCCCAGAACCCCGGGGGTGCCCTTGGAGAGACTGATTGGCCTGACACCTCCAGGTGAATCAAAGATGTCCCAGCTGGACTTAGTCCCAGGCTTGTCTGACTCCAGTGTTCTCTGAAAATGGAATAGGGCCCTGTTATGTCCGCCCCCTTCACACCCAGTGCAGAAGAGAAATCCAGGAACAGACACTGCCTTCTTTCTCATCACGGCTGTGAGAATGATGCCCTCAGCACACGAGCCGCCCTCTCTCTACCCTTGACTAGGGGCTCTGAGCATTGCTAAGACTCTGAGCCACCCCCATTAAACCTGTTGATGCCAATCCAGAGGACCCGGGACCCCAGGAGGACTTCAGGGGAGCTTAGCCCGGACAGAAGCTCAGCACTCCAGGTGTGCATCTCTGCTCTTGGGGGCCTCCATCCTGCCCCCTCCCCATGCCTGTTGTCACACACATCACACACACACACAGACACCCAGAGACACACTCATACACACACACATAGAGACACATACACACATCTGTGCATAGAGATATACAGAGACAAATACATACATACCCACACACATGCACATACAGAGACACACACAGATATACAGAGACACACACACACAGACACATGCATACACAGATATACAGACACCCACACAAACCCACACACATGCACAGAGACAAATGCACACACACCCACATACACACACATGCACACACATGCACACTTAGAGACACAAACACACAAACATCCATGCATACAGATATACAAATACCTACACATGCACATACAGAAACACACACAGATATACAGAGACACATACACACACCCACACACCCACATCCACATACACACACAGATATACAGAGACACATCCACACACCCACACACACATGTGCACATACACACACAGATATACAGAAACACATACACACACATGCACATACACACACAGAGATATACAAATACACACATACACACAGATATACAGAGACAAATACACACATACACACAGATATACAGAGACAGATATACCCACCCACACACACACATGCACATACACACACAGATATACAGAGATACATACACCCACACATACATGCACATACACACACAGATATACAGAGACACATACACACACATGCAGATACACACACACAGATATGCAGAGATAAATACACACACACATATACACACACACAGATATACAGAGACACATACACACACACACATGCACATACACACACAGATATGCAGAGACAAATACACACACATACACACACACAGATATACAGAGACACATACACACACACATGCACATACACACACAGATATGCAGAGACAAATACACACACACACATACACACACAGATATACAGAGACACATACACACACACATGCACATACACAGATATACAGAGACACATACACACATGCACATACACACACACAGATATACAGAGATGAATACACACACACGCACATACACAGATATACAGAGACAGATACACACACACACATGCACATACACACACAGAGATATACAGAGACACATGCACATACACACCCAGAGATATACAGAGACACATACACACACACACACACACGCACATACACACCCAGATATACAGAGATGAATACACATGCACATGTACATACACACACACAGATATACAGAGACAAATGCACACACACATGCACGTACAGAGACATACACATAGATATACACATCCGCATGTACAGAGACACACACATCCACATGGTACACACCCACACACACGCACATATGGACACACAGCCTCCAGGGCTCTGCCCTCTGGGTGTGGAGCAAGTGACCTGAATTCCTTGGGCTTCTGTTTCTTCACATGTCAGGAAGCCTTTGGACAAGATTGTCTCTAAGGGGTACTGAGGTCTAAGATTTAGATTCAATCTCCCAGCTTGAAAAGGGAGCCATTATGGGAATCACTACAGGGAACAGTTTCATGTTGATTAACTTCCCTGTCACCACCTCTTAATAGATGCTCACTACCCACGCACACACACACACACACACACATACACGTGCATACACACACATGCAGGCAGAAGCAGGTATCCCCACAACACACCGTGCCTGAAAGCAGGCAGCCCCCCAAGTCAGGAGCCATCATCCCAGGGGGCTCCAGCCAGCCTATTTCAGGAAGAGGTTTTTCCTGAATACCTTCTGTCTCTGGTGTGAACACTGAAAACACAAACATACACATGCAGGTGCCCACCCACACATGCACACACTTGACATGCACACATGTACACACAGGCGCACGCACACATGCGCACTCACATATACTCAAGCATTTGGCTCAGAGTATCTTACATAAAACTCATCTGTCACTGATCTTGAAATTACTTACCACCACACATAAATAAAGGTATAAATTGAATGACTTTACTTAAGAGAGCTCATTTAAAATTTATTTTTACAGAAATAGGTGTTATGTTTTTCAGAAATCAATACAATTCTCTGAGATCAAGGACTTTTTACAGACAAGTTTTTGGCCTGAAATTTCTTCAGAACTTCGTGCATAGAGACATGAGTGCCACCTATAGAACGAAATTAGAGGCATATACTTCTTCAGAGAGAGAATGAGGAAAGGAAAAGTGAAAGAGAGAGGAAGAAGAGGAAGAGTGGGGAAGAAGGTTAAAAGGGAAGCAGGCATTTGGTTTTCCTTTAAGGCAATTTTTGCCTGTATCATAAAGACTTTTTCAGGAGGCTTTGAATTTTATTATATTTATTAGTTTATGTTATGCATTTAATTAAATTCAGTATATCAAAGATCTGAATAATTTTTAAAGAAAATGATGGGTATAAATAAATACCATTTAATACAATTGTAAATACTAGAGAAAAAAATTATAAAGATAAGATTTATTCACGGAGGAGAAGACCTTGTTTTCAGTAATTGTCTTTGTATCTTAGTTTCAGCAAAAACGAAATTACATTAAAAAATATTTTTGACAGTTTCAAATCTTCCTTCGTCCCAGAGTACGGTAAAACAAATAGAGAATTTCACCCAGTTTGGGTTTTTTTGATCTTCCTGGCTGCCTTTCAGTCAGAGCTGTGAAGACGGAAAGTGTCTCTCTTCTGACCATGTCGCGAAAGCAGTCCCTCTCCTATTTCCACTCTTCTGGTCTGCAGTGACTATTTTCCTTTTCATGATTAAAAGGATTTTAATTGCAGCAATGGGAGGGGATACAGAGCCCATTATCTAAAGCCTTTCTGCTAGCTATATATCTTTAAGTTGCAAGTATATCTGGCTTGTCATTTAAATCATAATTGTGCTTTCTATGGCAGAAGATACTGGGATGAAAAGCAGAGGGCAGCCTATCACATACAAACTCCACTGTGCACATTCTCTCTCACACACACACACACACACACACACACACATACACACACACACACAAGCGGAGAGAAAAAGAAAAGGAAAAAAAAAAAGGATGAGCAGAATAAAAACGACTTGTGTCAGTCCCCCCAAAAAATCCGTTTGTGATCACAAATGAAACATTTCCAATCTTATAATGGGTAGATTGCTTGGTTTTATTACCAGCCATGCAAAGCAAGACCTCATCAAAAGCAGAGCTGCACCGAGGTCCCAGTTTTCCATTAAAATAATTTCAAAAAGCTTTTTTTCTCCCATTGAAAGAACCCATTTTGCAAGATGATTTAGCTCAAAATCTGCTGGGAGTAACCCTTGACATAAAGTCATATTGTGTTGGAGTTTAGTCCTAAATTCATACATCAATTATTTACTGTCAACGCCGATTGTATAAGTGTAGAAAATTACGAGGAATAATATTTTCTCTCAGGCGAAAAAATGTGATACAGCAGATCCACCCCACCTAATGTGCCGTCCCGCTGTCCAGAGCCCAGAATTATTTATGCATTGGAAAACAGTGTGCCGGGGCCAAAGGGAAAAGACGGAGGGAGAGAGAGCGACAGACACATTATTTTAAACCTTTCATAACACCCATAAATATTTCATAACAAATAAATAAAGAATGTTGGGCTTGTGTGGAGACAGCTGTAGCGGCACGGTTCAGCGCTCGCTGAGCTCTGGGGACCCCGCACTTACCCTCCGTTAAGCCCCTATTTCTTTTTAATCATCCACTTAGTGCATTGTGGGTAGAGGCTCTCCAGGTGGGTGGAGTGCTGAAGGTTACACGCGTGGAGGCCACTTTTCATGTGACTTCGGGGTTTTTCCTTTTCTATTTTTTTTAGAAAATTAGGACAATGGGATCTTCCTTCTGTGTCCAGAGATCTTATCAGCGGCCCTGTCCTGGGGCTTCCATTCTGACCCATGTCGCCTCTTCAGTATCCCCCCCAAACAAAAACGAACGGCTGTCCAGCTCCTGGAGCCCATCCGTGAGGCCGACGCCACGTGTAAACCCTACCACGTGAGACTTTCCTCACAGGCCACTGTCGTGCTTCAGGAGGCACCGCGCACTTCCTAAGGTGCCTTCCTACTTGATTCAGTTTTATATCAATGAAAACCTTTCATGGTTAAAAACAAACAAACAAACAAAAAGGGCAAGACAAACGTGAAGCAGCAGAGCACAGCTTGCTTTTGCGTAAGGAAATGGCACAAGAGGTGCCTGTGTGTGTGTTTCTGTGTGTGTGCACCTGTGTGTGTGTGTTTCTGTCTAACGCTGTGGCAGGGACACACTGACCCACAGTATGTGGTGGGTCACCTGGGGAAGGATGTTGTTTACAATCAGGCAGAGTGGCGGTTTTCAAACATGTGAGACTCCGAGTATGCCACGGGCGTTGGCTTCCTGGGTTTTCAGAGGGTCTGGGGGATGGGTGTGCCCTGCAGGGATGCGTCCCTCTGAGCAGGAGGACACTGCATAGTTTCTTTATCCCCCTGGAGTCTGAGGGCCCCTCCCACTCGAGCAACTTCTTCCCCCCCACCCTCCCTGACAGTCGCTTGTCTGGCAGGTATTACTGAAATTCCCCTCACAGATGATTGTCACTGGCTCAGAGGTGATTCTGAAGGCTTCCCCTCCTGGAACGAAGATGCATGCTGGGGCCTCTAGACCCAGGCAAAAACTAAACATAGCAGCGAATTAGAAGGCCGGCCAGGCGGCCTGCCACCAGCATGGGTGTGGACTGCAGGCTCCGGGCTGCTGGCACGGCCTCGGTTCCAGGAGCCTCTGGTGAACCCTGTTCCATGAAGTCTGAGACCAAAATGTCCCTTTCCGGATGCTGGTGCAGCGAGGCCTGCCTGTCACTCACCTAAGCAGGGTCTGAGCCTGGGGCAGAGGAGGCTGGGGTCTGTGCTTCTGGTGCCGGCCTGTATCACTGGAGTCTTCCTCACCCTGGTGGCCGATGTTCCGTTTTCCAAGCGCTTCGAGGTGGTGACTCCGCAGGGTCCTTGCATGGGGCTGCGCTAAGGCTCTTGTAGAATCCCCTGCAGGTCTGGGATGAATTTCTGACCCGCAGGGAAGGGGATTTGGAGCTGGGGCCTTTGCGGGGTGATTGTGTCATAAGGGTGGAGCCCAGGGAGCTCCCTCAGCTTCTCCCCACTGCAGGAAAACACAGGAGGAAGCAGCCCTCCACCAGCCAGGAGCCCTGGCCAGAACCGCCGCCGCACCCGCATCCTGAACTTCTCAGCCTGCGGCTCCGTGAGAGGGGATCTGGCCGTGTGAGCCCCTCCTGTGCCTATTTGTCCCGGCAGCCTGAGCCCCCACACTCCACTTTGTAGCAGTCAGCGGCTCCCCTGGGCAAGCTCTGTGTGGCATCCCGGGACTCGTCTCTGAAGACCACGCTCAGATCTGTGTCCTCCGGACAGCACAGTGACGTGGCAAAGCCCTCACCCTCTCTCCAGGGATTAGAGTCTTGCTTTCTGCTCCCAGTGAGCGAGTTCTTGCTTCTCAGATTCTCCTAGATCTTGTCATTCTGTCCAGGGCGTCTGTCTCCAGCTTCTGTTCTGAGGGTTGGCTCACCAATCCTTGGAAAAAAAATCTCTGTTTTCTGAATTTAGGAAGAAAAGTACATTGCAAGAACTCTTACAGAGTCGTCGTTTAAAGATTTAATAAACCTCTCATTATTTTTTAAACACTTCAGGATATAACGAAGATCTCAAATAACCTGCTAAATATTTATTTCATTAATACGTAAGTGCACATTTATTTTTCACTAATTATTGCACATGTTGCTGAGGACTATCTACTGTAAGCTCTTCCACAGTAACTTCAGGTTTTGAGGAAAGCAAGGCATAGACATCTAAACTCCATTCCCCAACCCCAGGAGGATGTGCTGAGCTTTGCTGTGGGCTTAAGCCCCCAACTGTCACTGGCTTTAATGTCTGCTGTCCCCACCTCCCCCAGATGCCCCAGGAAAGAGCCACGTCTGTGTGTAGGGACACATCTGGCCCATCATGGAAGATCCCAGAGGCTGTCTGAAAGAGTGTCCTGAGAAAGGGCATTTGCACTATGTCATCCTTAGACAGATAAAAGTGGGAGGCTAAGCAGATGTCGGGGTGACCAGAGGCAGCAGTTAGGAGAGGAAAGGAGGCAACGAGGGAGGTGAGGGAAAGGCTCAGAGCAGATGCCCATCCAGGTGCCAGCCGCCTCGGCGCACGGGCTGCAGGGAGAGCTTCACACCGCGTTTGGCTCCATCCTGGGTCAGTTCCTTCTGTGACCAACGTCGTGAAGCCCCATGCCCGGATACCACCTTCGCTTTCTCTGCATCATCCCCAGCAAAAATTTTACCTAGCAGGGGCAGCTGCTTTATTTGACAACATTTTCCTAAATATCAATTTCAAATACAGTTTCCCAGTTAAGGGTGTTTCGTTTTGTTTTGACAGTGTTTCTTGATTGCCATTATTTAAGATAAGAAATCTTTAATTTCAGAAGAATAATTCAGATAACATCAAATCTTGCAAATTTGGCTGGTAGCTTGCTTGGAATGCTTCAATTACTTCCACACATACCCTGAAGGGTGTCCCATGGAGCCTAGGAAGTCTCCAGTGGCGTCGAGGTGATGCAGCAGCCATGCAGGAGGCTGGCACGATCCTCTCCTGACAGCGTGGACAGTAAGAACCCATGTGTGGAGCTCAAGGAACTCATGCTTCGGGGGCTGGTGGTGACAGGGAGGTGTGAAATTCTAATGTCTCAGGTTCTGACGGTCACTTACTTTAGGACAAGCTGGACTTGTCCAGGGATGGTTCCCCCAGGATCCAGATAAGGCATTGTGTTTGAGAACATTCTGGAGAGATGGGAGCCCTGTTCAGATGAGCTGTCCCAAATGCTCCAGGTGGGTGAGGCCAGGTCATGGCCACAGTGGAGCTCTTCATGCTGCCCAGTGGGGCACTAGTGGAGACCGGAAACCAGAGAAGACAGGGCTCTAGGATCCTCCAGGAAACCCCCAGCCTCAGGGGCAGCTGCTTCCTGGCTGGACTCTGAGCTGTCATTGCCATTCCACCGGCCTGAGCGACTTGCCACCTCCCAGTGTCAGCATCTGGCTCAGCTGCCAGCCTGCAGCACCTTGCTAGTGGGCTACATCTACTCAAGTCAGCACACCTGTGCAACAGGCTTACCCAGGCCCATGGTCTCACAGGCTTCCCTTTCTTGGGGCCAGCAAATGGAGTCACATGGGCTGGATCCACAGCAACTAGAGTCACATGGGCTAGATCCTCCAGGATTAGAGTCACAGGGCCGGGTGTGCAGGGATTACAGTCACAGGGCTGGGTGTGCAGGGATTAGAGTCACAGGGCTGGGTGTGTGGGGATTACAGTCACAGGGCTGTGGCCAGTGGGGTAGGCATATGAGCTATGCATCTGCCCACTTTTTGACATTCGTTCCCAAGTTTTCCTATGAACTGTGGTTTTGAGAATAAAGCTATGTGGCCTTCTTCCAGAATGAGACCCCTTCTCATTGGCTCAGGGCTAAGTTCCACAGAACTGCCTTTTCTCAAACAGGGGAGGGCAGCCTGTTCAGGTCTTGGAGTCTATTGGGAGAGCTTCCAAGCTGTTTCCTCCGCCATGACCCTCCATGTGAGTTCTCAGTGCTTATCAGAAGCAACCTCAGTGTGAATGGAGTTAGTGGGTGGGGCTTCTTGCCCATTTTGAGGTGCAGATGTTGCCTTGGTTACTCCAGGAGATGCATCCAAATTTGAGTGCAGAAAGTTCTATAGATGGGCTCATGAAGTGTTCACGTAAGGAAGCTCCAGTTCCTCACTGGTGATGAGACAGGTCCTTGTGATGCTAACAGTTCTTGAACCCTCTCTATGGGCCTGACACCATGCTGGAGCAGGCACATGTCGGTGATCAGGACATGGACACCTTAGAACTTTCCATCTCTTCGCCTATTAAAACACATAGAAATGTCCATTAAGTGCACAATTAAAATTCAAATATAAGGCCTTATTCCATTGGCCAGCCGCAATGGTTTATGTCCAAGAAAGTCACTATTTGACGACCTTATCTCCATGGCTGTTGAATGAATGCTCCTCTTCCATTCTCCTCTGACCAACCCCACGATCCCAGCATGTGTTCCCTCTGGGGAACTAAGAAGAACAGGTGATGAAAAAGCAGAGCCTGAGCATCCCGGGGCTTTCATTGGGAGGTATAGATGTGGGGACTTCAAGGAAGCACGCAGGAAATTTGGTAATTTAAACAGAGGGCTGCAAGACACAGACTCTTGAGGAAGAGTTCTTAGGGAAGCCCAAGGCCAAAAGAATAAGGACTAGCCTCTCTAGCACCCATAGCTAGAAAAAACTTTATGTAAAGATAAACTCCTAGCCACATTCTCATAAATACTTACACCAGAGGCCTGTTTTCCTCAGAAAATGACAAGCTATATCAAAAGACAAAACCCAAAACAAAATACAAATACAAAAACTTAGTCTGCAAAAACAAAGTGAGCATCAGAACCAGACTGAGCCACGGCCCTGATGAGGGAATGAATAGATGGGGATGTAAACGATTATGACTACTACGTCAGGAGCTCTAGTGGCAAAGGCAGAAAGCGTGAGAGAACAAACGGGAACTGTAAGTAGAGTGATGAAAATTCTGAGTCTGAAGAATTTGCTACAAATGCTACAAATAAAATCAGCTGTGACAAAAACAAAGAATGCTCATCAGTGAGCACCACTGATGCACCAGTGATCCAACACAGCTGAAGAGAGAGTCAGTGAACTGGAAGACAGGTCAATAGCAATGTCATAAATTAAAATTCAAAGAGAAAAAAGAATTAAAAAAAAAAAAAGAACCAAACAGTCTTTATTGGGTTGAGGATGGAAAAATTTCAAAAGGTGTACATATTTGTAATTGGAATACCAAAGGAGGAAATGTTAATGTTAATGACAGACTCAAAACCACATATACTAGAAGCTCAGACAACACAAAGCAGAATAAACATAAGACGAAGAAGAGGAGAGAAGAAGAAAGAGGTGGAGAAGGGAGAAAAAGAAAAACTACACACAAGCATATCATTTTCAAACTGAAAAATCAAAGACAAAGAGAAAATTTTGAAAGAAGCCAGAGAGAAGAACAAGGATAATAATTACAGCTGACATCTTATTGGAAATCACACAAGCAAGATATGAGGGGAGTAAAATATTTAAATTGTTAAGAGAAAAAAAAACTAGAATTCTATAACCAAAGAAATTAATGTTTAAAAATGAAGAAAAAATAAAGATTTTCTCAGACTTCCCCCAAAAAATTTCTAAGAGAATGTATCACCAGCAGATCTGCCATTAAAGAAACTATTAAGGAAGTTCTTCAAGATGGAATATGATATAAATCAGAAACTTGACTCTCCATAAGAGAAGAGAGCCAGGGAAGGAATAAATAAAGGTAAAATGTATTGGGTGATTATAGTATTTGAGTAAGTTAAGTGACAGCAATATCACAAGGGATGGTAGGGAGGAATCAAGAATTCTCTGCTAGAAGGTACCTGCACTCCACATGTTGTGGAATCGTGTTCTTTGTAGGTGGACTTAGATTAGTTGAAATGATGTTGTGAATTCTATGCGAGTCACTATTTTTTAATTTGTAGTCCTGCCTGGATTGAGCTGTTGTAGTTTCCCATGGATCTTAATCACAGGGCATGGTAATACTAAGAGACGCCCTAATGGATCTCCTGAATTCCATGCACACTCTTCCCTACCTCTGTTGTGGAGTAGTAGACTGATTTTATCTTGATAGTTTGGTCCAATCACCCGAGCCAACACTGTAATTCCCTTCTTAGCCTGTTGACATAAAAGTAGGAGGAGCCCAAAATGTCCAGGTGGCAATCTTAACTTCCAGTTTAATGAAATCGTTGTTGTGTCTCCTGGTGGCAGTGTTCCTTCCTCTGGAACGAAGACCCCTAGGCCAGCAGAACATAATGTTATGGGAACAGGAAACAAACAATTTGCCAGTGGGTCACTAGGGGTGATGGTGAGCGGTGCCACTTCTACTTTCACCCCTTGATTCCTGCACCTGTGAATCCTAGCTATGGGAGAAATAGCACCATATCTTGGCTGCTGATTCAGAGCATAGACGACCTTCTGGAGAACTTTGCCCCGCCCTGCAAAGTATTGTCACCTACTTGGCATTGTAATTATGACTTTGAAAGGCCATTCCACCATTCTATTAATCCAACTGCTTCAGGATGATGGGAAACATGGTAAGACCAGTGAATTCTATGAGCAAGAGCCCACTGTCTCACTTCTTTAGCCATAAAGTGAGTGCCTTGGTCAGAGGCAATGCTGTGTGGAAGACCATGACGGCAGATGAGGCATTCCGTGAGTCCGTGCCTTGGTCAGAGGCAATGCTGTGTGGAAGACCGTGACGGCAGATGAGGCATTCCGTGAGTCCGTGCCGTGGTCAGAGGCAATGCTGTGTGGAAGACCATGACGGTGGATGAGGCATTCCGTGAGTCCAAGGGTGGTATTCTTGGCAGAAGCGTTGCGTGCAGGATAGGAAAAGGCATATACAGAGAAAGTGTCTATTCCACTGAAGACTAACCTCTGCCCTTTCCATGATAGAAGAGGTCCAATACAATCAACCTGCCACAAGGTAGCTGGCTGATCACCCCTAGGAATGGGGCCATATTGAGGGCTCAGTGTTGAGCTCTGCTGCTGGCATACTGGGCACTCAGCCGTGGCTGTATCCAGGTCAGCCTTGGTGAGTAGAAGTCCATGTTGCTGAGCCCCCCCATACCCTCCATCCCTGCCACCATGGCCACTTTGTTCATGGGCCTATTGGGCAGTGACAGAGCTGGCTGGGGAAAGAGGCTGAGTGGTGTCCACAGACCAAGTCATTCTATCCACTTGATTATTAAAATCCCTCTTGGCTGAGGTCACCCTTTGGTGAGCACTCACGAAAGATACAAATATCTTCACAGTTTTTGACCACTCCAAGTAGTTTATCCACATACCTCTTCCTCAAATTTCTTTGTCACTAATAATCCAATCATGCTGCTTCCAAGTCCCTGACCTTCCAGCCAAATCATTGTCTACAGACCATGAATCAGTGTATGATCGCACATCTGGCCATGTCTCCCTCCATGCAAAGTGCACAACCAGGTGCACTGCTCAAAGTTCTGCCCACTGGGAAGATTTCCCTTCACTGCTGTCCTTCATGGATGTCCTCGAAAGGAGCTGTAGTGCTGCAGCTGTCCACTTTCAGGTGGTGCCTGAATATTGTATAGAACCATCTGTGAACCAGGCCCTAGTCTTCTCTTCCTCTGTCAGCTGATCACAGGGAACCCCCCATGAGGCCATTGGTGCAGGCTGGGGGAGGGAAGGCAGAATGGCAGGAGTGAGGACCATGGGCATTTGAGCCACTTCCTTATGTAACTTACTTGTGCCTTCAGGACCTGCTTGAGCCCCATCATGTATATACCACTTCCACATAATGATGAAATGCTGCTGTACACAATCCACTTTATGGCTAGATGGGTCAGAAAATACCCACTTCATGATAGGCAGTTCAGTTCACATGGTAATTTGATGGCCCACAGTCAAACATTCAGTTTCCACCAAAGCCCAGTAACAAGCCAAGAGCTGCCTCTCAAAAGGAGAGTAGTTATCTTAGAAGATGGCAGGACCTTGCTCCAAAATCCTAGAGGTCTCTGCTGTGATTCACCTATGGGGACCTGCCAGATGCTCCAAACAGCATCCCTATCTGCCACTGACACCTCAAGCACCATTGGATCTGCTGGGTCACATGGCCCAAGTGGCAGAGCAGCTGGCACAGCAGCCTGGACCTGTTGCAGAGCCTTCTGTTCTGTCCTCCTCTCAAAACTGGCAGCCTTTTGGGTCACTCAATACTTGAGCCAGAGTAATGCACCCAAATGACAAATGTGTTGCCTCTAAAATCCAAACAGGCCCGCTAGGCGTTGTGTCTCTTTCCTGGTTGTAGGAGGGGCCAAATCCAGCAACTTATCCTTCACCTTGGAAGGAATATCTTAACAGTCCCCATACCACTGGACCCCTAGAAATTTTACCGGGGTAGAAATTCCCTGTATTTTAGTTGGATTTATTTACCATCCTCTGGCACACAAATGTCTCACCAACAAGTCCACCGTGTTTGCTACTTCTTGCTCATTGGATCCAATCAGCATAATGCCATCAATGAAATGGACCAGTGTGATATTTCGTGGAAGCAAAAAGTGATCAAGTTCTCTTTGAACAAGATAATGGCACAGGCTGGGCATGGTGGCTAATGCCTGTAATCCCAGCACTTTGGTAGGCCAAGGTGAGTGAATCAACTGAGGTCAGGAGTTTAAGACCAGCCTGACCAATATGGTGAAAACCCATCTCTACTAAAAATATAAAAAATTAGTCCTGCATGGTGATGGGTGCCTATAATCACAGCTACTAGGGAGGCTGAGGCAGGAGAATCACTTAAACCCAGGAGGTGGAGGCTGCAGTGAATGGAGATTATGCCACTGCACTCCAGCCTGGGTGACAGAGCAGGATTCCATTTTAATAAAAATAAAAAACAATAATTATGACACAAAGCTGGAGAGTTGATATACCCCTGAGGTAGGACAGTAGAAGTATATTGCTGGTCTTGCTAGCTGAAGACAAATTGCTTCTGGTGGGCCTTATGGACAGGAATGGAGAAACAGGCATTTGCCAAGTCAATGGCTGCATACCAGGTACCAGGAGATGTATTGATTTGCTCAAGCCATGAAACCACATCTGGTACAGCAGCTGCAATTGGAGTCACCATTTGGTTGAGCTTACAGTAACCCACTGTCATTCTCCAAGGTCCAGCTCTCTTTTGTACAGGCCAAATGGGAGAGCTGAATGGGAATGTGGTGGGAATCACCACTCCTACATCTTTCAAGTCCTTGATGGTGGCACGAACCTCCACAGGCCCTTCAGGGATGCGATATTGTTTTTGATTTACTATTTTTCTAGGTAGAGGCAGCTCTAATGTCTTCCGTTTGGCCTTTCCCACCATATTAGACTTCACCATACCAGTCAGGGAGCCAGCGTGGGGGTTCTGCTGATGGCAGCATGGGTCAGAAAAGGGATGTTGGCACTACTGGTGATGGGGAAGCTGTTCCTTCCGGCAAAAAAAGGTTCATCAGCGTTTACAAGCTCAGTGTCCCCAGCTGCTTCATGGTCCTCCCACATGTCCCCATTCCAAGTTGCAGGGGCCCATTCTTTTCCAAGCAATGCCCTCACTTTAACTGCAGACACCTGGCGAGGCTGTGCCTGCACCTTTTGTTGCAGGTCTGACACTCACGTGTAAGAGCTTGTGTCTGATTTTCCACAATTTCACCTTTCTGTACAGGAGATAAGACTCTGACTCAGGATAATCTTAGAAGATTTGAGGCTCAATATCTGCTTCTGAAGCTGGGAGACAGAATCCCTGAGTTCATCATTTTCTTTCATCACTTTGTCCAGTGAAATTAGGAGCAACCAACCAGCTTCATTGTGTTCCTTGGTTCTCCACATATGGTCAAAGGTGTCATGTATAGAGTCATAAATCCTTGCCACTAATGGACAGTGAATCAAGAGTGTTAAATGCGTTTATTTTGCATAGCTCTCTAAACAGTTCATGCCAAGGACTATCAGTGTTTTCCATATTATTAGAAGGAGATTCCTTAGCATGTTTGGGTCTAATCATATCAAGCAGACAACCTCAGAAAACCCCAAAACCAACAAAAGAACTCTATCCTTAATATTCTGTTCCTCTCGAACCACTGCATTCCTGGTACCAAAATGTGTATTCATCAGCATTCTCTAGAGGGACAGAACTAATAGGATATACACACATATATGTGTGTATATATATATGGGAGTTTAGTAGTATTATCTCACACAATCACAAGACCCCACAATGGGCTATCTGCAAGCTAAAGAGTGAGGAAGCCAGTCCAAGTCCCAAAGCTGAAGAACTTGGAGTCGTCCAGTGTTGCAGGGCAGGAAGCATCCAGCACAGGAGAAAGATGTAGCCTGGGAGCCTAAGCCAGTCTAGCCTTTTCATGTTTTTCTGCCTGCTTCATATTCTAGCCATGCTGGCAGCTGATTAGATGGTGCCCACCCAGACTAAGGATGGATCTGTCTTTCCCAGCCACTGACTCAAATGTTAATCTCCTTTGGCAATACCCTCACAGATACACCCAGGATCAATACTTTGCATCCTTCAATCCAATCAAGTTGACACTCAGTATTCACCATCACACAAGCTAAAAGAAAGCTGGAGTGGCTGCATTAATTTCAAAGTTGATTTCAGAACAAGGGCACTTACTGAGGATAAAATTAACTACACTACACAGTGATAAAGAGGCCAGTTCTCCAAGAAGAAAAGATAACTCTCAATGAGCACAAATCCTAACAACGGAGTATGAAAACATGTGATGCAAACACTGAAAGAACTGAAGGAAAGATAGATAATTTTACTGCTATCACTGGAGACTTCAGTGACCCCCTGTCAGTAGATCAAGAAAGCAGAAGATCAATAAGGACACGGTTGATCTGAACAGCACTTAACTTTTTCTAATTAATGTTAATAGAATATTCCATCCAACAACCACAAAACACACATCCTTCTCAAGCTCAAATGGAACATTCACCAATATAGACAACGTCCTGGGTTACGGAGAAAACATTAACAAATTTAAAAGACAAGAAATTATACAAAGTATATTCTCAGATGACAATGGAATTAAACCAGAAATCAATAACAGAAACATAACTGTATAACACCCAAATATTTAGGAAGTATACAATGAACAATTAAATAATGTAAAGACCCCAATATTCTCAAAATAAATTTTTAAAAATTTTCAATAACATGAAAATAAAAGTATAACTTTCACTTTCAAAATCTGTGAGATGCAGGAAAGCAGTGCTTAGAGATAAATTTATAACATTAAATGAATCTATCTGGAAAAAAAACAAAAGAACTAAAAATCAATATTCTGAGCTTTCACTTCAGGAAACCAGAAAAGAAGAATAAAATAAGCCTAAAGCAAAAAGAAAAGAAACATGGAAATTAGAGCAGAAATTAATAAAATTGAAAACAGGAAAATGACAGAGAAAAATCATGGAAAACATAAACTGATTCTTTTAAAAGATCAGCAAAATGGATACACCACTAGCCAGTACAAGCAAGCAAAAAAGAGAGAAAAGATGAATTACTAGGATCTGAAATAAGAGGGGGTTATCATCACTAATGTCACGGACATTAAAAGTATAATAAAAATAGCATGAACAACTCAATGCCCCAAAATTTGGTAATTTTGATGGAGCTGACTTTTCTTGAAAGAAAAAAAAAAACTACCACAATTCACACAAAGAAAAATGGATAGCCTTATAATTCTATACTTATTAAAGTAAATGCATCAATAATTGATATGGCTTGGCTGTGTCCCCACTCAAATCTCATCTTGAATTATAACTCCCATAAGGGAACCAGGTAATTGAATCTGGGAGGGCAGTTTCCTTCATACTGTTCTCACGGTAGTGAATAAGTCTCATGAGATCTGATGGTTTTATAAGGGGAAACCCCTTTCACTTGGTTCTCATTTCTATTCTCCTGGGCCACCATGTAAGACATGTCTTTGCTCTTCCTCCACTTCCACCATGATTGTAGGGCCTCCCCAGACATGTGGAACTGTGAGCCCATTAAGCCTCTTTTTCTTTATAAATTACCTAGTCTCAGGTATGTCCTTATCAGCAGCATAATGGACTCTTAAGCAATAGTTAATAAGCTTCCAAAAGTTATCAGACCCAATTGATTTTACCAGTGCATTCTTCCAAATATTTAAGGAAGAAAAGATACCAACTCTCTACAATTTTCTCCAAAATACAGATGCAGAAAGGAACACTTTCTACCTCATTCTATGAAGCCAGGATGACCCTTATACTAAAATGTGATAGATAGTTCAAGAAAGAAAAACTACAACCCAACTTCTCTTACGATCATAGGTACAAAAGTCCTAAATAAAACAATAGCTAATCAAATCCAATAGTGCATACAAAGAATTGTATATCAAAGCACAACAGGATCTATTCCAGGTATGCATATCTGGTTCAACACTTGAAAAATCAATCAATAGGATAAATAAGAAAAATCATACATTATAAAAATTGATACATAAAAAGCAGTTGAAAGAATCCAAAACAAATTTATAATAAAGCTCTCAGCAAACTGTGAATAATGAAAAATGTCCACCATGTGATTAGAAATAAATAAATCTACAAAAAGCCTACATATAACATCATATTTGTAAGACAAACATTGGATGCTTTTCCTCTATGATGAAGAAAAAGACAAGGATGCCCTATCTCACTATGCCTATTAAACATTGCACTGGAAGCCCTAGCTGGCACAATAAGACAGAAAATTGAATAAAAATTATGTGGATTGGAAAAAAGAAATAAACAAAACTGGCTCTATTTGAAGATGATGTGATTGTTTATTTAGAAAATCCTCCTAAATCAACCAAGAAACTCACAAAATAAATCAGTGAGTATAGCAAGGTTGTAGAAGGCAAAGTTAATAAACAAAAACCAAATACTGTCTTACATTTCAGCAACAAACAAGTAACATTTGAAGTTTAAAATAATGCTATTTAAATAGTACCAAACACAAAAGTAACACTGAGGTAAAAGTCAATCAAAATAGGTATAGAGTCTATGAATAAAAATCTTTAAAAATGGACCAAAAAAAATCAAGTAAGATCTAAATAAATGGAGAGATAATCTATGTCCATGGATTGAAAATTTCAATAATGTTAAGATGCCATTTAAAAAATTTCTTTGATCTATACATTCTGCAAATTTGCAATCAAAATCCCAGCAAGCCATTTTGTAGGTAGTGCCAGACTGACTCTGAATTTATATGGAAAGATGAAAGACCTAAAATAGACAAAATAATACCAAAAACAGAGTTAGAGGACTTACAGTTCCCAATTTCAAGAGCTGGATAGGGCTATAGTAATCAAGACAGCATGTTATTGGCAAAAGAGTAGGCACGTAGGTCAATGGAATAGAGCAGAGTCCACAAATAAACACAAATGTAGTCCACTGATCTTTAACAAAGGAGCAAAAGCAGGTCAGTAGATAAGTAATTGTCTTTTTTATCAAAAGGGGTTGGGAAAATTGGACATCCATATGCAAAAAAAAAAAGGGGGGCATTGGCACAGACTTTAAACCTTTCAAAAAAAATTAATCCCAGCTATGTCATAGTCCTAAAGGTAAAATACAAATCTATAAGACTACCTGAAGAAAATACAAGATCTTGGGTTTGGTGATGTGTTTTAAAATATAACACTAATAGCCCAATTCATGAAAGAAAAAAAATATTTCACTTTAGGAAAATTAAACGCTTGTTCCCTATAAAAGATGCTGTTAAAAGAATAAAAATCCACAGTCTTGGAGCAAATATTT
Organism: Cacajao melanocephalus; assembly: GCA_963573385.1. NCBI lineage: Eukaryota > Metazoa > Chordata > Mammalia > Primates > Pitheciidae > Cacajao > Cacajao melanocephalus. The sequence continues at coordinate 57,234 of CAUYLG010053350.1, read as the reverse complement.
GCAAAACACATATCAGACAAAGGATTTGAATCCAAAGCATATAAATCACTTCATACTCATCAATAAGAAAACAATCAACATGATTTCATTGTTGTATTTACACAAAACAGAGTTAAATATATTCCCATTAAAAGGTTCAAACAGATCGGGTGTGATGGCTTATACCTATAGTCTCAACACCTTGAAATGTGGAAGTGGGACAATTACTTATGGCCAAGAGCTGGAGACCAGCCTGGGCAACACACGAGACCCTGCCTCCACAAAAAAATCCAAAAACCAGCCGGGAGTGCTGGCACGCACCTATAGTTCATACCAGCTGTTCAGGAGGCTGAGGTGGGAGGATCACAATCCAGGTGAAAAAATAGTAAACAACACAAAAAATAAACATATATTAGTGCATGTACCTATATGTGTAAATATGTAGAATGACCTGATCTACTCAGATATAAACACAGGGGGAGGGATCGAAGGGAACATGATTTTAAAACAGGGAGATCTGAACAGATATCTCACCAAAGAAGATATATAATTGGAACATAAGCATACAGCAAGATGCTCAATCTCATTTGTCACCAGAGAATTGCAAATCAAAACAAAGCAGAGTAGCATCACACACCTAACAGAATGGTTAAAATGAAAAAGAGAAAAATGACAATATCAAATGCTGACAAGAATGTGGAGCAACAGGAAATCTCATTCATCGCTAATGGCACTGCAAAATAACATGCCATTTAGAAGACAGTTTGACAGTTTCCTACAAAACTAAACACAGTGTTACCAAATGATTCGGCAGTTGCAAAATATACTTTGTTCTATGCATACAACGGAGTACTTTTCAGCGGTAAAACAACAAGAACTATCAAACCATGAAAAGACGTGGATGAAACTTAAATACATAACATTAAGTGAAAGAAGCCAGTCTGAAAGAGCTACCTGTTATGTGATTCCAGCTACGTGACATTCTGGAAAAGGCAAAACTGTAGAAACAGCAAAAAGATCAATGTTTGCCAGGGTTTGGGGTGGAAGGTAGAGTGGTGAGGAATACATGAAGAATAGGACATTTTTAGGACAATAAAACTAGCCTGTATGATACTGTAATGATGAACACAAAATAGTTAAGCTTTTGGTGAAGCCTATATCACTTTATAGAGCAAACTTTAGTTCATCCAAATGTTTAAAATGTGATGTGATAAGGTTTGTACTTTCCATCTAGAAGTTTCTCCAAAAAAACTCAGTATCTCAGTCTAATTGTGAGGAAAACATGCAAATACCAATTGGGAGACATTCTACAAATACGTAGCCAGTGGTTTTCAAAACTCTTAAGGTCATAAAAAAATAAACACCCAAAAAATGTTCTGTGACGTGTCTTCACAACCAAGAAAATCCCAAGTTGAGTTTAGCCAAGTTAACTGCCTGCTAAACAAAACAAAAATAACAGTACTCTGTGAGAGCACATAATCAAATTCAGAGTCAACATACAGAGAAGCAGGAAAATGGGACCATGGCAGAGACTGACCCAGTATGACCCAGAAGCCGGCAAAGGCAAGGATTTAAAGACATATTGTAACAATGGTCATGAGCATAAATGAATATATACTCTCAAATGAATAAATGTATAGGAAAATCATCTCAGTACAGAAATAGAAACGGAAATTCTAAAACTAAAAAATACTTTAAAGAATCAGTTGATGATTTTAATAGAAGGTTCCATAAGGCATAAAAATCAGTGAACTTGAAGATAAATCAATACAAATGATCAATCTGAAGAACAGAGAGAAAGAAATTGAAAACATCAACTTTAGAGTCACGATAATCATTGAACATGAAGACAGATTCATGTAAAGAAAAACACAAATAGGTTTGCTGCGGGCAGATTTCTGAAAACTCCCGTTAAAGAGAAAACCTTGAAAGTGTAAGTGATACATTATATGGAAGAACAGTGATTTGAAAGGCCACCGTGACAAAGGAATGATACATTTAAAGTGCTCAACAAAAACAAAAACAAATACTGTCAACCCAGAATTCTACATTCAGAGAGACCGTGTTTCAGGGATGAAGGCAAAACATAGTCCCCAATAAAACACACTGAGAACGTTGATCATGACTTTAGACACCAGAGTATTTGAAGACAACCAACGACTGGCTTCAGTTTTTCTGAAGTTCAGTTTGTTGGCATCAAACTGAACTACACACGGTGCTGAAGAAGGGCTTCCGCTTAAGAAAAAATGATACCGGAAGGACACTCCGTTTCTCCAGCAGGGAGTGAAAAGCACCAGAAATAGTAAACATGTGGGTAATTACAAGACTATCCTTTCTCTTAATTTATTTCAAGTACACACCTTTTTAAATAAAAAATTACTATAGAGTCATGGATTTTCTAATGTATGTAGATATAATTTATATAAAATTATACTATAAAGGTAGGTGGGTGATGTGGGTGGACTAGATGGTCTCAGAGCTTCTACATTTCACTTGAAGTAGTGCAAGATTAATGCTAAGAAAACCGCAGAGCATCTTCTCAGATGTGTAAGATGCACATTGTAACCCCTACAACTATCATTAAAGTAATAATGCAAAGAGGTGCAGTTGGAATGCAAATTAAAATGAAATACCAAAAATATTTAATTATCATAAGACAGAGGAGATGAAAATAAAACAGTCTAAACAGAATGTACAAATAACGGTAAAATGGTAACCCCAAATCTGTCTACATGAATTATATTAAATGTGAGTGGATGAACACTACAGCGCAAAGGCTGTGTGCACAAGACGTCCCTTCTGTGTGAGACAAATAGAAAAACGGAAGCCAATCGTTGGTTGTCTTCAAATACCCCGGTGTCTAAAGTCATGATCAACGGCTCATGTGTTCTACTGGTTTTTCAAGTTGTATCGGGAAAGTTTATATTGGGTAGATTTTTACCCCCTCCTTCAGCAGAGAGAGGCTCTGCAGATCCAGGAGCTGAGAACGGAAGCAGAGCAGGGAGGCTGGTGGTGCCCAGCACACGCCTCCAGAGCAGGAGCCCAGGGCCGTGCAGGTGGGAGGGGCTGTGCCTGACAGGAAGGTGGCCTGGACGGGTGTCACGACGCCTTGGGGGAGATGAGCTCCTCGTTGAACAAGATGAGCATGGGAATCACTGAGAATACCTAATCCTAGAAAATCCGCCGAATCCCATAGGTCCGGGGTGGAATTCCCAAATCTGCAACAACAGCAGACACCCAAGTACGGGTGCAAATGCAGGAGCTGGAAACAGGGGACGGAGGGGTGGGCGCCTGGAACGTGGACAGCGCTGAGAGCATCAGAGCCCTGAGTGCTGACCCCCAGCGGGGTCCTCACTCACCCCACAGACCCCGAGCTCCACAGCGTCCCCGAGCACCGCCTACCACAGGTGTGCCGCCAGAACCAGGCCAAGAGCCCCCCACGAGGCGCTGCCCCCACAAGGGCATGCGTGCTGGGGTCAATCTACTTCCTCACTTCAATAAGTGAAATACCTTGTCAGAGCCCAGATTTAACGGTCTCCCTTGATTAATCTCACCGTAGGCTTCTGCAAGGTGAATTCTAGTTTGGGGAGCGCAGAAAGTCAACCTCTATTTGCTATTTTTCAGGCATAAAATGCCCCTTACAAAACAAAGGCAGCTGCAGCCTGGGCGTGAGCACAGTCAGCGGGTCCCCGGGGAGGCCGTTCCACTTCGGTGCTCCCTCCATTTCATAAATTGATTCTCAAAGGGCAATTCATTAAGTCACTTAAATTGTGCACGTGTACCTGCAATTTAAGCAATGCTAAAGTAATCTTCTGTCAATAATCAAATATACTCTATTAGGTTTCCCCTTCTGGCAAAGAGGTAAATAATCCTAAAACAGCCTATTTTAGTCACTTACAGAAAATGGACACAGCCTTCTAGGACACAGGTCATGTGTAGACAATACTTTTGATACCGCCAGCTCATAACTGTCCCTAGAAAAGCCAAAGTAATTTACATTCTATCTAATTCAAGGGATAAAAGAGAGAAAGGACACATAAAATTGGAACTACTGACCCAGGCCTGAGAGTTGGCTGATGACATTGCTAAACAATTCCTTTGCTAAAAGCCAAACAGACCAACCCTGAAGTTGGATACACTGCACTTGTGTAAGCAGTGAAGAAAGTGGCTCTCGTAGGTGAGGTCTGGGCGTGCAGTTCTCTCCCTGGAGCTCTGCTGTGAACAGGAGCCCGTGGATGGGGTGACGAGGTGCATGGTGGGCTCCGTGGTCCTGCAGGTGCTCTGGGTCTCCTGGCGAACCTGTACTCCTGGGCTGTGGCTTCTCAGTTTCTTTGGACTTCCCCTTGGGTGTGACAGCACCACCAGCATGGGCTGGAGGTGGGCACTGCTCTCCCCTTCAGTGGGCGAGGCTCTGGTTTCCCTTGCAGAGAGGCCTTGTCAAGAAGAACCAAGGGCTCTGGTTATTTCTAAACAGTTCCTTTCTCCTCTTCCAGAAGAAGCAGGAGGGGATTGTTCTCTGATCTTGACTGTGAAGACCCATCAAGCTTCTTGAGGTAAAATCCACGGAAGTGTGTGAGGTTTCCCTAAGACAGGACGCCTCAGACCCGTCCACATGGAGCCCGCAGCAACTGGTCCAGGATGGCTCCCATTTCCAGCCCCGCACTGGGGCGCTGGCTCCTGTGGAGGGTCCTTCCTCAGTGGCGATGCTGTGTCCTGTCTGTAGCTCCGATTGGGGCAGCCCTGGGCTTTAAGTTCTCTGAGGGATCTAAGAAGAATTGTCAATTTTCAGTTCGCTCAGCTTTTTGCCCCCCAAAAATGCTGGAGGATTCCCAAATCTCTCCTGCCAGACCAGAAGCCACAAGTCTGAATCTTGCTACCTTTAAGAAAATGAATACGGCCTCCAGGACTTTATAAAGAAGACAGAATTTCCAGCTCAGGGGTGTAGCCTGAACCCCTTCCCACTTGGGGGATTGCATGCAGGGAGGGGCAGGAGAAGGAGAGAGCAGGTGCCTCCCAGTTATGGCTTCTGACAGGTGGGTCTGCCAGGTGTGACCCCGAAGCTGTATCTTGAAGAGGTGGGGCTTGGGCCCTGGACCCTTGGGCATTAATTGCTGGTGTTACATCTTGCACTGAGTGCCCAGGGTTTTGGGGGCCTCACCAGCACATGTGCCCTGAAGCTGACGGGGTTTCTGTCTTGATCTTCTCTGAGCCTCGCCTTCCTTCTCTAGCCATCTGGTCTATCCCAAGTGCTAGCTTATGCCTACTCAGCAAATTCTCTTCTTCCTCTGTTTGGATTCAGGTGCAGTGCTTTGCAAGCCAGCCCTTAATTGGGATCTACTCTTTACTTTTTAATTTCAATTTTTATTTAGATTCAGGGGTACTCGTGCAGGTTTGTCACATGGTTATATCCCATGGACCTCTTTCTATCCTCATTCTACAAAAAGCGTCACGTGAGTCGTGATTGGACACAGCTAAGAGACGGAGGCAGCTAACTCCTTGAGCATCTATTAATGTCCAACATTGGCGGTGACTCCTGCGGGCTCTGAGCCGCTCACCCTCTGGGATGGCTCCATCTCCTGGGATGTGAGGAGTGGGTCGCCAGGGCAGAGCCAAGGACGGCATCTTCCCAGGGCTGCCAGCACCTTGAGAGCCCATGAGAGGCAGAGCAGAGCGGGTCACGTGTGGCCAGTGGCTTTTGACATCTGTGATGAGGGCGGATAGCAGACACGGGAAATGATTCTGATTGTTTTAATCACTGTTAGTCTGAAATCATTCCACCACAGAGAGCTTGTTCGCCTGCTCCAGACAAAACTAAAAACTGACTCGTCTTCTACATGGCAATAGAGGACAAAGGTTACATCAAGAAATTCTGCTTTCCCTTGAGGGCAGTGGCAATCCCCCAGAATCCTCGAACTCCTGGCCCCTGGAACCAGCCCCAGCCTCCCAGCCCCTCCCACATTGCCCTGGCCACGTGTGGCTCCTTGCCCTGTGGCGTACACACCATGTGCTCGCTAAACGTCTCCTTGTACTTCGTCTCACTAAGCAATGATCAAGAAAACAACAGCAGCATGTGCATACGAACCAGGAAAACATTTAAGCTGCTCCTCTTAGCTAATCGTTTCCTTGAATTCCTTACAAGTCCATGTTTTTGCCTGGCTTTTAATTTATGCTTGACTTTTGTGAGCCCCTGTACCTTTAACCATCAGCATTAACAAGGTGTGTCGCAAATTACTAAGAGAAAGAAAACCTTGTTAAGAACCAGAACCACATCTGTAACTTCTCCTGGGTTTCTGCCCTCCCTGTGTGAAATACCAGGAAGAGGACAGGCCACTGCAGGGTCCACAGAGCTCCCACTCAGCACTGAGGTGCTGTCCGTGGCCTGGAGGGAGAGCCGGACAGGGAAATCCTGATGTGCAAATCGGCTGCTGACCTGGGCTCAGGTGATGCAGCTGTAAGCCCAGACCTGTGCCTCCGCCGGCCCTCCAGGCTCTGCTCGCAGGTCCACAGGGGCCCGAGAGTGCACTGGAGGTGACATCTAAAGCCACATGCCCTGGTCCCCACCCGCCCACAGTGTGTACCCTGCCTGTTCCTGACTCGTTTTTGACTCTAGATTCCCTTGGCATGGTAAACAACATTTGCATATAAAAAGGCCCTGATTTATTTATTTTCATTCAAGTAGACAAAGGAATAGACAGTTTGCGTTCATTCCATAGTCCCATGACCTCTGATGCTCTAAAATGCCCAACTGGGCGGCGCTCTTCTGATATTCTGATCCCTAATTGCTGAGAAGCTGTTGCATGACCGTTTGAGCAGGGGTCAAGGGCAGCAGACACAGTTGGAGAGAAGGAAAACGCGAAGTGGTAAGAGTGGTTACCTGTGGAGAGAGATTTTGTGACACTAGTGATATTTTGAGTTACTTTTTCCTTCCACTCCTTTCCATTTTCCAAGTTTTCTTCAATGAGTTACTTCAGAATTACTTTAGAACAATAATATTTTGCTATGACATTTTCTTTTGAAATGAATTTTCTTTTGAAAACAGCCTATTCTTACATGCAAAATAAATATTTCTCTGTCCAACTACATCGAATCTAGTTTTATGTGCTAAGGAGTCTCAGAGACTTTCTCTTAAGACTACAGCTTTGGAAAATCTGCCCCCATCCCAAAGGCTTCATCTGAGTTCCCAAAAAAATGCTGCTGGCTTCAATGAGGCATATCTAACTTTTTAAAATATATATTACTAATACTTAGCCAAGAGGTGTAAAGGCCTCAGTTTCTCTGATTACATGTTTTTGAAAAACCTCCGGACGGGCATGGTGGCTCAAGCCTGTAATCCCAGCATTTTGGGAGGCTGAGGTGGGCGGATCATGAGGTCAGGAGTTTGAGACCATCCGGGCCAACATGGTGAAACCCCATCTCTACTAAAATATAAAAAATTAGCTGGGCACGGTGGTGCACACCTGTAGTCCCAGCTACTCGAGAGGCTGAGGCAGGAGAATCACTTGAACCCAGGAAGCAGAGGTTGAAGTGAGCCAAGATTGTGCCACTGCACTCTGGCCTGGAGACAGAGCAAGACTCCGGTCCACCTCAAATAAAAAAACACCTCAGAGTATCTGTAATTTATTAAAATATGAAATTATCAATGTGCCCTTACCCACATTTTCCTGTGACCTACTCCAGGAAAGGCTTCAGCAAGGGGCACTTCCTGTGTTTTCACTTTGGGCACCAAAATTAAGAGAGCGGGCATGCGTGTGGGGTCCATTGACACTGTCCTTCTGTGATAATGGAGGGACTGTGGCCTCCTGGAATGGCTCTGCCTCGGTCTCCTGTGTGGCCCGGAGCAGGGCGATCGTCCCCTGTGGCCTCCTTCTCCTTACTGTCGTATGTTTGCAGCAGAATTTTGTGAGGCAACACTAGATGTGGTGCAGTAGCCCCAGTGCAGAGCCGGACACACGGCAAGCACACAGCACACATCAGCGGACCTGAACTTTGAAAGTCGCACCTGGGGAGGCGGAGGTTGCAGTGAACCCAGATCGCGCCATTGCACTCCAGCCTGGGCAACAAGAGCGAAACTCCGTCTCAAAAAAAAAAAAAAAAAAAAAAAAAAAAAGAAGTGGCACCCAGGGTGAGTGGGGCAGTGGGCTGGATCCTCCAAGGTGCCAAACCCAAGGTGCCTTGACCGAGGAGAACTTGAAGACAGCAGGAAAACCAGGCAGACGTCGCGGCTTTTCATGCTCACCATGCACAAATCCACACGCCCCGGAAATCGTCTTTCTGGATGAAATAACCTTTCCAGAGAAAAGCCTATGATGGGCCCAAGTTCTAAACAACGGCCTTGATGACTAATACGTTTTAGGTAAATCAGCACATTGACTTACTTAGGCCTTGACAAACGGTGTTTCTGCAGGGAGGTGAACTGTGAGACATCCCAGCCAACTGCCCGGCTGTTGGACACACGTGGACTCCTTCTTGGAGATTTACTCTGAGAGTCCACCCATGGGGCGTCGAGCTCTCAGCTCAGCTTGGGCGGTTCTTGTCTCCAGGTCCTACAGGGAGGGGCCGACTCTGTGCCTGCGTTTAGGCGGCAAATGCAGTGTGAACAGCTGCAATGTATATCTTCAATATATATAAATAGGTTGGTTGGTGCGAAAGGAGTAATTGCACAATTACTTTTCCACCAATGTGATATAAACGTATTTAAGCTGAAAGTCATCAAACTGGTGACAAATCAGTCACAAGTTAGTCGTTTGGTGACAAAGCTAAAATGGAAGAGAGAACAGGAATCCAGAGATGGAAAGGGGCACCCAAGCCACCATTCCTTGTTTTCCAGCCTGCAGCCCAGCTCTAGACATGAAGGAGACAGAAGGGAAAGCCAGGCGTGGCTCAGGTTAGAAGGGTGTGGGAGCTTCCCAGGCTGGAAAGCCTTGTAAACTAGATCTGAATCAGCAGCCTGCCCTCCACAGCCTGGTTTCCTGCTGCCTGTGGGGTTCAGGCACCTCAATTCCTTTTTGTGATATTTTACATATTAATAGGGTGTGCACAGAATGTGTAATGACCCGGTTGGGGTGTCCAGGGTATTCACCACCTCGAGTGTTTATCGTTTCTGTGTTGACGGTATTTCCAGTCCTCTCTTCCGGCTACTTTAAAATAAACCATGCGTTGGTGCTCACTGTAGTCACCGTAGTCCACAATCAGACGTTAGAACTGATGTCTTCCGTCTAACTGCAAGTTTGCAGCCACCCCCCTCATACTTTCCCCGGCCTTTGGTGTCTTTCATGCTGCTTTCTAGCTCCAGGAGATCAAGTTGTTAGCTCCCACACGAGTGAGAACATGCGGTATTTGTCTCTCTTCTGCTCGCTTATTTCACTTAACATAATGACCTCCAGTTTCATCTATGTTGCTGAAAATAACATCATTTCATTCTTTTTTGGTTTTTTTTTGAGACAGAGTCTCGCTTTGTCACCAGACTGGAGTGCAATGGCACCATCTCAGCTCACTGCAACCTCCACCTCTTGGGTTCAAGCGATTCTCCTGCCTGAGGCTCCTGAGTAGCTGGGACTGCAGGTGCGTGCCAACAAACCCAGCTAGTTTTTTTTTTTTGTTTGTTTGTTTTTTAGTAGAGATGGGGTTTCACTGTGTTGACCAGGATGGTCTCGATTTCTTGATCTTGTGATCCGCCCACTTCGGCCTCCCAAAGTGCTGGGATTACAGGCATGAGCCACAGTGCCCAACCCAATCTCATTCCTTTTTATGGCCAGTAGACATATTCCTTGTAGACATATCCATTGTAGACATATTCCTTTTAGTAACTTTTATTTTAGGTTCAGAGATATATGTGAAGGTTTGTTACATAGATAAACATACGCCATGGGGGTTTGCTGTACATATTATTTCATCACCCAGATACTAAGCCCAGTACCCAATTGCTACTTTTTCTTCTCCTCTCCCTCTTCCCACCCTCCTCATCCAAGTAGACCCCAGTATCTGTTGTTTTCTTCTTTGTGTTGATAAGTTCTTATCATTTAGCTCCCACTTATAATATCAAGTATAAGATCTTGATCATGTGAGCATGTGTGGCATTTTGTTTTCTGTTCCTGTGTTAATTTGCTAAGGATAATAGCCTCCAGCTCCATTTATGCCCCTGCAAAGGACAGGATCTCACTGTTTTTCATGGCTGCATAGTATTCCATGGTGATATGTACCATATTTTCTTTATTCAATCTGTTACCAATGGGTAACAGGCTAATTCCATGTCTTTGCTATTGGGAATAGTGCTGCAATGAACACTCGTATGCATGTGTCTTTATGGTACAATGTTTTATATTCCTCTGGGTATCTACCCAGTAACGAGATTGCCAGGTCCAATGGTAGTTCTGCTTTTAGCTCTTTGAGAAATTACCATACTACCTTCCACAATGGTTGAACTGATTTATACTCCCACCAACAGTGTATAAGTGTTCCCTATTCTCCGTAACCTTTCTAGCATCTGTTGTTTGTTTGTTTGACTTTTTAATAATAGCTATTCTTACTGGTGTGAGATGGTACCTCATTGCGATTTTGCTGTGCATTTCTCTAATGAGCAGTGACATTGAGCTTTTTTCATATGTTTGCTGGCAGCATGTATGTCTTCTTTGGAGAAGTGTCTGTTCATGGCCTTTGCTCCCATTTTAATGGGGTTGCTTATTTTTCTCTTGCAAATTTGTTTAAATTTTTTATAGATGCTGAGTATTAGACCTTTATCAGATGCATAGTTTGAAAATATTTTCTCCCATTCTGTAGGTTGTCTGTTTGTTGATAGTTTATTTTGCTGTGCAGAAGTCCTTTAGTTTAATTAGTTTCCACTTGTCAATTTTTGCATTTGTGGTGATTGCTTTTGATGTCTTTGTCACGAAATCTTTGTTTCTATGTCCAGGATAGTATTGCCTAGGTTATTTTCATTGGTTTTTATAGTTTTGGGTTTTATATTTAAGCCTTTAATCCAGCTTGAGTCGCTTTGTGTGTGTGGTATAAAAAAGCAGTCCAACTTCAATCTTCTGCTATAGCTATGCAGTTATCCCAGTGCCGTTTATTGAATAGGGAGTCTTTCCCCATTGGTTGTTTTTGTCAACTTTGTCGAAGATCAGACACAGATGGTTGTAGATGTGTGCCTTATTTTGAGGCTCTCTATTCTGTTCTATTGGTCTATATGACTGTTTTTTGCACCAATACCATGCTGTTTTGGTTACCATAGCCTTGTAGTATAGTTTGAAGTCAAGTAATGTGATGCCTCCAGCATTGTTCCTTTTGCTTAGAATTGCCTTGGATAGTCAGGCTTTTTGTGTGTTTGTTTTTTGGTTCCGTATGAATTTTAAAATAGTTTTTTCTAGTTCTGTGAATAATGTTGTTGGTAGTTTGATAGGAATAGCATTGAATCTGTGAATTGCTTAGGGCAGTATGGACATTTTGATTTCTTCTCTTCCTATTTGAATGTCCTTTATTTCTTTCTCTTGCGTGATTGCTCTGATTAAGCCTTGCAATACCATGTTGAATAGAAGTGGTAAGAGAGGATATCCTTGTCTCATGCCAGTTTTCAAGGCAAATGCTTCCAGCTTTTGCCCATTCAGTATAATGTTGGCTGTGGATTTGTCACAGATGGCTCTTATTATTTTAAGGTGTGTTCCTTCAGTACCTAGTTTATGAGAGTTTTTAACATGAAGGGGTTTCGAATTTTAACAAAAGCCTTTTCTGTGTCTATTGAGATAATCTTGTGGTTTTTGTTTTCAGTTCTGTTTTTGTGATGAATTGCATTTATTGATTTGCATAAGTTGAACTAACCTTGCAATGCTAATTTCAGAGAAGACAGACTTCCAACCAACAAATATAGAAACAAAGAAAGAAGGGAATTGCATAATAGTAAAGTGTTCAATTCAATAGAAGACTTAGTGTTCTATTGAACACTAAGTGTTCAGAATAGTAAAGTGTTCAATTCAATGTTAAGTCTTCTACATATATATGCACCCAACACAGGAGCACCAAGATCCATAAAGCAAGTTCTTAGAGACCTACAAAGAGACTTAGACTCCCACACAATGATAGTGGAAAACTTCAACACTCCACTGACAAGACAGATCATTGAGGCAGAAAATTAACGTACATATTCAGGACCTGAACTCAATATTGGACCAAATGGATCTGACAGATCTTTACAGAACTCTCCACCCAAAAACAACAGAATATACACTCTTCTCATTACCACATGTTACATACTTGAAAATCAACCACATAAATGGGCATAAAGCAATCTTCAACAAATGTTAAAGAACCAAAATCATATCAAACATACTCTCAGACCACAGTGCAATAAAAATAGAAGTCAAGACTATGAAAATTGCTCAAAATCATCCAACTACATGGAAATTAAACAACATGCTTTGAATAACTGAATGACTTTGGGATAAGTAATAAAATTAACGTAGACATCAAGAAGTTCTTCAAAAATAATGAGAACAAAGATACAACACACCAGAGTCTCTGGGACACTGCTATAGCAGTGTTAAGAGGGAAATTCATAGCACTAAATGCCCACATTAAAAAGTTAGAAAGATCTCAAATTAACAACCTAACATCAAAACTGAAAGAATTAGAGAAGCAAGAATAAATCAACTCCAAAGCTAGCAGAATATGAGAAATAACACAAATCAGAGCTGAACTGAAGGAGATTGAGACATGAAAAACCATTCAAAAGATCAATAAATCCAGGAGCTGTTTTTATGAAAAATAAATTAATAAAACAGACCACTAGCTAGACTGACAAAGAAGGAAAGAGAGAAGATCCAAGTAAACACTAAATAAGGTTCCAGCTGCCTCTGTCCCCATCTGTGCAATTCCTGGTGCTCCACTCCCAGAACCAGAGCCAGTGCATGAGCGACCTCTGCATCTTCCAGCTCCTGATCTGCAGGTCTCCACATCCCCCAGACAGGTGTGCGTGGTCCTAATGCCCCGGGCACTTCACGCAGCGTGCTGTCCACCCAGCCCAGGCGAGAACTGGCTCTACTGTGCCACTCTCATTTTTCTGAGGAGCGAGTTTGAGTATCCCATTTAAGTCACAATTTCTTTTGTTGCTAAGGAGATGGAAAAGATTTTTGGGCATATCGCTTTTTTGTGAATTGCCTATTGATTGTTTTGGTCATGTTTTCTATTGCTTTTTGCTAGTTTTTAAATTTATAAATCAGAACTATTTCTTTCTTTAAACATCTTAACCTTTCATCTGTCACATTTGCTAAAATGGCCTCTTTGTATGGGTGGCATTAGCCTGTTAACATTAAGTAGTTTTACAGGTGCAGGTAATTTAAAACCTGGGGTTGTCAAGTCTTCCCGTCCCCCACTGCAGCAGACATAGCGTGGTGTGACTTGCTCAGACACTGCTTCGTACTTGCCTTGCAGTCCCTGCTTCTTGCTATTGTTTAGTTTTCTCACTCAAGCTCTGTACTCCCTTCTCCTTCCTCAGTTTCCCTTCTAATCCCTCTCCACAAGGGCTGTGCCTTGAGCCCAGTGGGTGCACACCCACCATGGCGGGAGCCTTCTCCTCCAGGCAGGGACAGGTAAACGCTGCCCAAATGCAGGGCTCAGAAATGCAGGGTTGTGTGATGTGGACAGTGGAGGACTGCATTGTTCCCTCCAGTTCACCTGCAGCAGTCGCAGTGGGTCTGTTGGAGGCACTGGTCTGGAAACGCAAGTCCACAGCTGCGTGGAGGATTCAGATGGAGGAAGAAGCCCCAGCATCTTCTCGGGGCTTTCCTGCATCTTGGCATCTGCTCTCATCATGAGCTAAAGCAGAATAAAGCGAGACCAAATCACCGGGCTCTTCCACTGCAGCCAGTGTCTCTAGGCTGTAGGGCCCAGAGCTCCCACTTCAGGGCGATAGAGGGGTTCAAGGTCCCTGGAGTAGAGCTCCCAAGCTCCTAGGAAGTGAGTATTTCCGTTCCCCTCCCCAAGAGACCCACCCCTCAGAAGGGGCCCATTTAGAAGGAAGGATGGCCCCGCACCACGAGATGACCACAGGCACGGACAAAGAGAAACCTAGGAATTATGCAGGTGCTCATCTTAGAGACAGCATGGCCCATGTTATTAAAACCTGGGTTCTAAAATCAAACAATTCAAACTCTGCCTCCAACACTACCAGCCTCCTGACCTTGGCAAGTCACCCAGACTCCAGCCTCCTTTTCCTAGGGTGTAAAGAGGGCACCCCAGCATGACCCTTCCCTCCGGTTGTTAGACACAGCCCGGCATGCATGAGTCATATTTGTTGGAAAGCAAGACTCCTTGGAAGTGGCCAAATGGCCTAAGCGTGTGCCCAGCCACGGGATTTAGATGTTTCGTGTCACCACTCTGCAATATGCTGACCTCAAGCCTTTTCATCCAATTCTGCCGCAACTGCTGAACCTGGGACCACAGAGAGGGTGTGGGAATCACTGGGAGTGCAGGACGCTCGCACTAAGGAATCAGGAACGCTCCACAAGTACCATCTTTGGGCTTCGTCTAAGGGGTGGATGTGGGGCAAAGAGAGTGATGAGATCTTATTTACAAGACAAATCCCTAAATTACTCAGAATATTAGAAAAATACTTGTCTGTTAACCCTCAAAGGTTAACAAAGTTAACCTTTTACAAGAGGATGCATTTCAAAAGACATTAAAGCATACTTAGATTTTGTGCCTGTTAAGGAAAGATCTGTGAAAATATCCCCTCTCTTCTTTATGACTTGACTTCCTTTGTGACTTTATTACGTCTTTCTTCATGACTTCAGAAGCCTCTGCACCTTCTTCTACAATTTGCTGCCCATTCTGCGGCTTTCCTCTTGTTTTCTGCTTATGACCTTTCCAGTCCTTTCCTGAGCATGTGCTATAATTCTCTCCCCTTTTCTTTATCTTCTTGTTCCTACAAGCTGGCTTGAATAAAGGAGTCATTATCACCAGGCCCACAATGGGTCCAGACAGCCTCAGTCAAGACCCTGTGCGGATGAAATATTGATCAGTCCTCAATGAGTGAGAGTGCTCCCGTGGAAAGAGCGCCCCGAAGTTAATGGGTCCGCCTATGCACGCCGCAAACGGGGCATTCAGCAGCACAGAGTCCAGCCTTCGAATTAGAATTACTCCCTACAACAGTAAACGTCAGGACTGTTTTTATTTATTGACCACAACCAATGGCTGTCTGTGGGCTACACATTGAAAATTCATTTTACAAATCAGCACCCCAGATAGACTGTTTGATTTCTTCCAGGAAATGCAGAGAATTAACCCTGGAGTTGCCGCCTGCCCTGGAGTGTTGAGCTCTGCAGCAGGAACTCAGGTCCTGGGGTCACTCCTGCTGTGCACTGGGTGCCCTAAGCTGGGGAAGCACTTCCAGAGCCTCCAGCACAGGCACGCGGCTGGGAAGGAGGAAGGAGGGTGCTGAGGAGCCATCTCAGGCCCCACCGCTCCAGCCGATGCACTCCGGTTGGCGTTCAAAGCTCTGAGCTGTGTAGGCAGCAAAAGCCACACCTGCTGGGACAGGTGACTGCACAACGTCCTTTGCACCCCCAGTGCCTGGGTAGCCAAGGACAGCAAACCACCTCCGAACCCACTTGTCTCTGGAACTCAGCTTGAAGATTAATAAATGTAACATTTTTGATGGGTATGTTTAACATGCCAACACCTGGAAGCGCATCAGTCCTTAGCTATTCAGCTACCCTCTGGAGTAAAGAAAGCTGACTGTCAGCCACAGTGCCTACGACAGGGGTGCTTGAGGGGAGCTGGCCAGGGGCCAGCCCAGGAAGCTCCAGGAGGATCCTCGGCACCAAAGCGGCCATCTCAAATGGCTGCATCTTCAAAGGTCTCTTGCCCCAGAGAGGGCATTGCTGGCAGCAGAGGGCCCAGGGTCCCCAGACCAGCATGGCTTCCACATGCTAAGGCCTCCCTGAAGTCTCACAGAGGGCTCCTGGTGATCAGGAGTCTCTGATGCCAAGTCAGTGCCCCTCAAGGCTGCCTCTCCATCACAGAAGAAAATGGGGAGCCCAGAAGGAGAGAGGGGTGCACATGAGGCAGGAGCCAGGCAAAGCCCTCTCGGGGTGGCCAGGTCATGGCTGGCAGGAGCTTCCCCAAAGTCCTAATGGTGGCAGTGGCTTCCAGGAAGCTCTGGGTGATGAGGTTGAAATTCTCAGTGCTGGTTTCGCTGACGCAGCTGCCACTGGCCCTCAACCCTGGCAGCTGCCTATGTCCAGTTTTCCTACGCTGAAGCCCCTCTGGCTGCATCTGCTCCTCTGCTAGAACCCTGGCAGATCCATCAGGTTTGTGAGGGGAAGATTTAATTCAGTTCTGGATCCAAGTCACATTTTTATTGCAAAATTAAATGTCATTTCATGCATTATGCACATAGCAGAGTATAGTGCTGAATAGATACCACACCTCTGAGCAGCTTAGAATGGTGCCTCCACCTCAGAAGTGCAAACAGAGCAATATCCAAGCCCAGAGCCACCTCACCTGCAAGTGCCACCGGCACCTCTGGGTCCCTGAGGAGCAGCCAGACTCAGGGGCTTCTGCAGTGAGTTGGGGTTTGTGATGTCCCAAAGGTGAATACACTTGAGCTGGGGCAGGTACCGAGGCCCCCCATGTCCCAAGTAGCTCCATACCTGGACAAGACCACAGGACAAATGTACCTTGGAACACCTTTTGGCCACGCCCACAAAGAAATCATCACTGTTCACTGTGAATCCTTTTCTTAGAAGTACACCAGGAAACCTCCAGGCAGGGAGGCTGCCTTCTCTCAGGTAGGACTTGGTCAGTGAAAGGGATGACGGAGTGGGAGGGAGCCAGGTTCCTCCAGGAGGTTTTGTGACATGGAGAGGCCAAACTACACTCAGAGACTGTGGTTTGCTGCAGGGCCAAAGTGGTAGCCAGTGGCTTTTTCTCAAGTCCCTCGTGGAGCCAGGGCTTGGTCACCATACAAGGACCAGGACTGCCCCTTCCCTGACGTGCTCTCAAGGGTGCCACAACCCGGGACAGGAGTTCTTGAGGGAGCATCGACCAGTGGATCTCAAGACTCAGACACAGACGGGAGCAACACAGATGTAGGGTTGAGTGGCTGTGCTGCAACCCCACGGATGGTCAGCAGGAGAACCCTTCACCCTCTTCCTTCCAAATCCCCACGGATGGTCAGCAGGAGAACCCTTCACCCTCTTCCTTCCAAATCCCCACGGATGGTCAGTGGGAGGACCCTTCACCCTCTTCCTTCCAAATCCCCATGGATGATCAGTGGGAGGACGCTTCACCCTCTTCCTTCCAAATCCCCATGGATGGTCAGTGGAGGACCCTTCACCCTCTTCCTTCCAAATCTCCACAGATGGTCAGCAGAGGATGCTTCACCCTCTTCCTTCCAAATCTCCGTGGATAGTCAGTGGAGGACCCTTCACCCTTTTCCTTCCAAATCCCCACAGATGGTCAGCAGGAGGACCCTTCACCCTCTTCTTTCCAAATCCCCACGGATGGTCAGTGGGAGGACGCTTCACCCCTTCCCACCAACGCTCTGTCTCATGGAAATATATTTGGTCTTACATTTTCAACATTTTCTCTTACAAAGGGGATAAAACTTAAAATTTTAATTTATAAATTAGATAATTCTAATGTTTGTTTATATATTAAAGGTATAAGTAAATTAACTTACAGATCATAAGCTATAAAATACTCCAAAAAATTAGTAAGAATTGGAAAATTGGATAAAAATAATTTAGTGATGCCTCAGAAGAATTTCCAATAAAAGGAGATGATTTTCCCATGGGTTATGAGTTATCACATGATTATCTGTACAACCACACCCTGAACTTACCCCCTCCAGCTGACACTAGTGTGTGAGACTTTAATGTGAAACATACCTGGGGCATTGGGGAGGAGGGAGCACTTGGGTTTCTGGCATTTTCTAGCTTCGGTAACTTGGAGGAAAGGGCATGGTGAGACAGATGAAACGTTGTCTATTGTGCCCATCAGTGTATCCTCAGTCGTGGAACAGGGTGGTTGAGAACAAGTACTACATGAATAGTCATTGGATGACTAGATGGATGGATAGGTGGGTGGATGAATGGATGGGTGAACAGTGGATGGATGGGTGCCTACATGGATGGGTTGATGGATGGATGAATAGGTGGATGGATGAGTGGGTGGATATGTAAATAGACGGATGGATGGGTGGAGGATGTGTGGGTGGATGGATGAATAAATGAGTGGATGAATGGGTGGAAGGATGGATGGTGCATAGATAGGTGAATGGATGGATGGATGGATGGATTGGTGTGTGAATGAATGGATGGATTGTGAATGGATGAGTGTATGGATAGATGGGTGGATGAATGGATGAGTGTATGGATAGATGGGTGGATGAATGGATGAGTGTATGGATAGATGGGTGGATGAATGGATGAGTAGGTAGATTGGTAGGGAATGGTTGGGAGGATGGATAATGGATGGATGGGTGGATGAATGGGTGAATAGATGGGTTGGTGGGTAGATGAATGGATGGATATTAAATGGATGGGTGGGTGGATGGATGAATAATGGATGTATGGGTGGATGGATGAGTGGATGGATGAATCGGTGAATGGATGGGTTGTGGATGGATGGGTGAATGGATGGGTGGGTGGGTGAATGGATGGGTGGATGAGTATGTGGACAGATATGTGGATGCATGGATGGACAGATAGATGGGTGGGGGGATGAGTGGGTGGACGGATGGATGGATGGGTAGATAAATAGATCAATCAATCAATGGATGAATATTACACACCCTAAACTCAAGTTTGCCAGAAAAACTGTATACAAGAACATTTCTCATTTCTCATCTGAAGTCTTTGTGTCCTCCTGACCAGACGTCACTTGCACAACACAAGCACCACTCTCAGAGCTTGACTAATCACAAGGTATGATTTAAAAATCCGTGGAGTCAGCCATGACCACAGAGCCCTTCAAATAACTGAGTCTTGAAGACTTGGAGGAAGAGTTGATGAAACAGGGGAAAGGCAGTGGCTCTGCTGTTCAAAGTCCAGTCTGCACCTGCTGGCCTAGCATCAACAGTGATCCTCGTGAATAACCGATGCTTACAAAGATGCTTTAAGGATCCAGCCATTTGTCTAAGAAGGAACTGATAATAATTAAGTTGCCTTATACCCTGCAGTTTGTCAGAGCCTCCCATGGACAGACACTTGGCCAGGCCACTTCACAGATGACCAGTGATGCTGACTTTGGGAATACTGTCGTTTTTCTAGAGACAGGTCCAGTATGCCTTGCACAGCATCACCTGACCTTCTGAACTTATTCTCTGGAGTCCACCTTTCTCATCCATAAACCGGTGAAAATATAACCTAATTTACAGTGTTGTTATTGGGATTAAAAAAGATCACTGATGTAAAACTCCTAGAATGTCACTGGAGCCAACGGGTATTCAGTGGCTCTTCATTCCCTCCCTTCTTCCTTTTCTACCTTCTTTTCTTCCTCTTTTCTTTTCTTTTGGGTGCATAAATTGTTGAGTGAATGATTGGGTGGATGAATGTGTAGATTCTATTCTTCCTTCATCCCTTCCTCCCTTCCTTTCGTTACTCATGTTTAACCTCAGATTAAAATGCAATGAAAATATACTGTTTTTGCTTTAACTATGATAAGTCAAGAGAAGGAAAGAAAGCAGTTTCAGACACCTGATGTTCCATCAGAGCCAGAAGGACTTGGAAGGAAATGTCTGGTGTTCTCTGACTGAGTCTTTGAGAGTTACCAAAGCCCAGGGCCTGGTTTGTGTATTTAAGCTTTCTCTGTAACAGCTGCCTTATGAAGGGTATTATTTGTGGTATTCTGGGCTAAAATCTGTCTCTTCAACACCTAGCACCTCAGAATGTGACTGTTTTTGGAAATAAGGCCTTTGAAGAAGTGCTTAAGTTTAAATTAGGTCACTAAGGTGAGTCCTGACTGAACGTGACTGGTGTCCACATTAGAACCGAGAATTAGGACAAAGACATGCACATAGGAGAGATGAGACCATGTGAGGGTTGGAAGAGAAGACAGCTGTCCCTAAGACTAGGAGAGAGGCTGGAACAGAGTCTCCCTCCTGGTCCTCAGAAGGAACCAACCTTGCTGGTACCTAGACCTCAGATTCCCACCTGCAGGCTGTGAGCAATACATTTCTGTTGTTTAAGCTGCCCAGACTTTGATATGGCAGTCCTAGCAAATGAATGCACAGAGTATCAGCACAAAGACCCCATCGAAAGGGCAAGGGTGACAAACGCAGCTGGCGAAGTCCGAACGGCAATGATTTTGCCGGGGCCCCTTGCCAAGCAGGTGCTGAGGACCTCAGGTGGCCCCCAGGATCTGGTCTGCATGGGGCACAAAGCCTGCTGTGGCCTCCACGTTGCCTGCACATTTCTATTTGGGAGGCCATGTGTTCTTGGAAAAAACTCACCAGTGCTTAGTACTATGGAGGTCTTGGACAGTGGTATGATGGTGACTGGTCCCTGAAGAAACAATAGTTCCAGGAAATATTGCCCCACTCCTTCTTCTGGAGACATAGTGTTGGACACATCATTTTCCTGTGAAATGACAGAAGGAGATACACGTGCCATCCTCTGAAGGACACCTGAACCGCTCACCCCTCTCCACATCCTAATTTCTCTTCCACAAAGGTCAAGAGTGTGTCTTTTCAGACCGAGCACTCTGGGCCAGGAAGAAACTGACCCCTACCACCAAGTGAGACGTGCTGACCAGAGGCAGCGGGGGTGATGAGAGCACGTGCTGTCCACGGCGTTGGCTACAGGATGCAAGCCTGATGGCCGAATGTGGAACCAACACAGGTGATGTTATTGAAAGTCAACAAAGCCATTGATGATGATGAGAATAATTGTCAATCTCCGTGTCTCCGTTTTTCCCCACTGAAATCTGAGCTTGATGATGTGTGTTGTGTAACCCTATCAATGTGATTTTGTTGTTGCTGTTGTTCAAAGCACAGTTTTTAGCCTACCTCACCTGCCTGCTCATGGAAACACTACAGAACCCTTCCAAGAACAGAGGCAACTGCACCTTTGCCCAGCAGGGAAGGACCAGGACGGTGCAGCAGAGCTGGCTTCAGGTTCAAATCGTGCTGGTGGGAAAGCGGAGCCCGCCCTGCCCACCTGTGCAGCACTGGATGATGCGTTGGCTTCCCGTGCTCCGGCGGGGGGCCACAGGATTTCAGGGAATATCACATGGGAAGACCCCAGATGGAGGAGGCTCTCCTGGGACGGTAGCCTTGGATCCATGGATGGTTTAGGTAAAGAAGAGTCGAGTTGATTTTTACCGAATTGAAGTGGGACTAAGTCATTCAATCCCTTAGATGAGCAGTAATGAGAATGCCATAAGCACATGCAGGCACACACATGTACACACCCGGAATATACAGGGACATTGACTAGGCAAACCCATTGCACTGCCATCTTTTAGTTGAAAACAAAAACAGCAATCTCTGCTTATTGTTTCCTTCAGTGCTAAGTCTCAGGGCTCGGGGTTCCCTACATTTTATTAGCAGGACCCACAGCTGTCCTCTGGGAAAAATGTAAAATCATCAGCAAAGGAGCTGTGGAAGCTGAGCAGGCCGTGACGTGTCCACAAAGATGCCTGAAACCTTATCCTCCAGTCAAAGCGCGAGGGCATTGAACTTCCAGGCTGGACTTCCAGGAAACAAACGGGCCCCTGGCCATTTTAACACTCCCAGAAAACTGCAGAGAAGTGGGCTATTGCTGTGGTTGTGAGTTAAGGTCAGTGCAGTTATTTAAAGTCACTATGGTAAAGAGACTACAACCAAAAACTACCGATTGTCCAATGCAAGGAGCTGCTTTCCAAGACTCATTTTGCCCGCACCACGTACAGATCCCCTTCAGTCTTTTCACTGCTGTAATTTCAAATTTGGACACACACCTCTACAGCACATTTCAAGAATCAGACCATTTTTAAAATTAATTTTTAATAATGTGTAATAATCCGAGCAGCCCTGGTCTGTGTGCAGAATTAGAATTCCTCTGATAGGAAAAGAAATATTTGTGCAGAGCCTTATGAGCAGAGCTGGCCCGAGGCTTCCCAGGGCTGATTGAGAAACCGCAGTGCCACACTGCTTAACCCCCTCCCTGCCGCTTCCCACCCGCCCACCTCTGCCAGCACAGGGAGTCGCGTAGGCTTTATTACATAGACAAAGACTGAGGAGGGAAGGAGCTTGCTGATTGCACAAGAAGGACTCTTTGAAATTGAACATGGGCTTTATTTAAAACTTCCTGGCGATCATGAGGTCAGAACTGAACACATTTATCCCACCAGGCACAAAGCCTCAGGGTCCCCCACAATTATGAAAGGGAGACCGAATCTGCATGCCCCGTTCCCCTACTCAGAAGAGGCCAGGAGGAGACTCGGTGGCTGGCGGTGCCTTGCCTCCCCTCTGGCCTCCTGGGATTCACAGGTGGTCCTGGCATCAGCAGCTGTACTCCTTCCCAGAGACGGCTGGGTCACAGGTAGCAGAGAGCATCAGCAGCGGCCTGAGCTCCCCAGATAAAGAGCCTGGTGAGGTTGCTGACATTGCCACGAGCGCCCATCCACCTGAAACCCAGCCTCAGCCAACCTGGGCGCTTCTGAGTCTCTGCAAACTGCCATGTGGGAGGGCATGTCTTGCCCGCTGTTGTGGTGCCCGAGACTCTCCTGCCCTTGTCCTGCTGGCGATAATTACATCGATTCGTGATTTCCAGCGACCTGAGAACACGGTCTGTCGCTCAAAGAATGTTCTTCCCAAAACCAAGTTGAAAAGAAATTCATTTCCAGCCTCTATTCCTCACGGGAAAAATCAGACCTAAAACCAAAACTCTGAAGTTTCAAAAGAATGGAGTCTTCAAAGAATGGAAGTAGCTGCCGCAGGAGACATACTCTTCTTCTGTTTAGCTGTAAATCCAAAGCCCTTCAGAGCCTCAGCGTCCGCGTGTGGCTGGAACGACTTCACTCCCACAACCTGGGGGCGAGGGCTGGGTTATTAAAATGAACACACTTCCTAGTGAAAGTCTAAAACAAAAACCTGTCGGTGGCCTTTGTTCGTTGATTGTCATCTGTCCTTTGGAGCAGACGATATGACACTTTTTGTTAACCACCACCACCGTCAATGGTCCCACTGCACCTGAAGTTTGCCTAAAATAGCCAGTTGTTCTATACTAGCAGCTGTTCTTTGTCACAACCGGAACTAAAACCCACATAACTGTGGGAACGGATCAGTGTGACTCTCTCTCCTGAAGGAGAGAGGCCGCATGGCATCTGGCCGCACCTGTTCTGGGTGTGGGTGACACACCCCTGCCAGCCTCTGGGCAGACCCAGGACGGGTGCACTGAGGCGTTCTGAGGTGAGGGTGGGTCTTGCCATCAGAGTCCGTGAAGCCCCAGTGTGCCGGGCAGTTGCAGATGGCACTGGTCTGTTCACCACCCATGAGAAGAAGGGAGAGCTGGCTGGCGGGGCCGCTGGCCGCTTCGTTACCTTGCAGCCAGTCACCGTTTTACTTAATCCTTCTTTTATTGCTCAAGTGTCTGATTATTAACTAAGAAACTGATCTTCAAGGAGTATGTGGCTTCACCTCCTCTGGAGTCTGCTGTCTACACCGTCTGAAGGAGTATGTGGCTTCACCTCCTCTGGGGTCTGTTGTCTACACCATCTGAAGGAGTATGTGGCTCCACCTCCTCTGGAGTCTGCTGTCTACACCGTCTGAAGGAGTATGTGGCTCCACCTCCTCTGGGTTCTGTTGTCTACATCATCTGAAGGAGTATGTGGCTTCACCTCGTCTGGAGTCTGGAGTCTACACCATCTGAAGGAGTATGTGGCTCCACTTCCTTGGGGTCTATTGTCTATCCCGTCTGATGCTTTCTCCGGCATCCATTTTCCTGTGTAGCCATGAGCTTGTGAGAGCCTCAGGGCCTCAGCACACTGTGACACTGAGTCACTCTGCAGGGACCCTGCTCTCACCCACTCCTCGGCATCTCGAAGCCACACTATGTCCACAAAAGCCCCCAAGCCTGCCTCACCAAAGACAGCGAAACATCTGCGCCGAGGACCACACTTCCTGGTGAACTGAGCCACTTTGGAGAAGGATTGTGTGGCACCATCTGTTTGGAGAGAGAGACGCTGAGGCTGGCATTTTAGTGTGGTCTCTAGCTCGGAGACACAGCCCCCTTGCCCTCCTCCCAAGTCCCAGTGAGTTCCCATGCAGTTTCCGGTCTATACTGATCCACTCCTGTGCCTACTGCAAAGTCAAAGCATAGCCGTGGGCCAGCTGCCCCTCGGCCACCCAACCTGGGGCCCTAAAGACCCTTTCCGCCTCACGCTCAGCTCCCAGTCCCTACACCTGCTGGTCTCGCTCGCCTCGCTGCAGAAGCACCCGAGGCAGGGTGCCAGGCCTTGTGGGGCAGCTGTCCTCGGTCAGCCTTTGCACTGAGACCGGCCCCTCCCCTTCCTAGTTCCAGAGTCTGCAGCAGAGTCTAGCCTGAGCCTGGGGAGGGGCGGGCAGCTCCCGGGTATGTGCCTGCGACCCAGGTGTTTTCGAGTAAGTGAAGACACAGAGCTCTGGGATACCCCCAGGGAGGGGCCGGCTGGAAGGTCTGCACTGCAGTCTGCAGGTGAGAACGTGAACCTGCCGAGATGGGACATCACCCTCCTGGGCCCCCGCCCTTGCCCCGGGGAACCTGTGTCAGAGCAGCCTACCCCCACCATGGTTTGGGACCCCCCCACCACTGCAGAGCTGCCTATGAGGACACAGTGGGACTATTGGACCATCCCACAGTGCCCTGGCAGAAAGCAGGTGGCGTCCCAGGAGGGAGTCGGGGGCTTAGCCTACTGCCAGGCTGGGGCAGGGTAGGAAACCACGTTGGGTAGGAAAAGCCACACCTGGAAGCCAGGCCCAGCAGGGATCCATGTCCACCCAAGGCCTGAAGGCCAGAGGGAGAGTCCTCGGCAGAGCAGTGAGGGTGCCTCTGCAGGAAGAATGGGGGCTGCACACCTGGCCCCTCTCTGCCCACCCTCCTGCCTTCACCTCCTCACCAGGGATGGACACCTGGCCCGTCTCTGCCCACCCTCCCGCCTCTCCGCGTCCTCACTGCTTGACCTGACCAGAAAGCAGAGGGCCAGAAGGGCAGTGGAACAGCCTCTTTAGGTACCAGGTGGACAAGGGAAGATGGAAGAGCTGCCCAGTCCGGAAGCTGATGAGAGCCAGCCCTGAGGAAGACTTTCTCTCTCACGGCCAGAGACAGACACTGAGCACTTAGGGCCTTACCTGAACTGACGAGGGAGCTGGATGGGCTGGCGGCCGTCTTTGAAATACCTGTTTGAAGGCTTTATAAGCATCAAAAGTTTTTTTTTTAAGTGTAACCAACTCAAGGAAATGTGGTATGAAGCAGGAAGAACCAGCCACCTGTAAATAGCGCTGTGGCTCCATGTGAAAATGGGGTCTCCAGAGACCTAGATGCAAACACCGAGTTCTTCCCCCGAAACCTTCTGTGTGCCCACTGGAAATTATTAGGGCCTCGGTGTCATCAAACGCCACAGAAAAGAGCTGTCTGAATCCGTTTCTTAAAACAGTTCATTAGTAACGAATACTATTTTATTGGAATGTGCTTGCTTTAAGTCACTTGCAAACATTAGCTCAAGTTATAAAAGCCCTAACAGATTCATTTGATAAAACTGGGGTGAAGCTTTTTAACCCAAGGACATTGTTTGTTTCAAATTCTGAAAGCACATTATTTCAATAACAACTTTAAGTTTCTGAGGCCGTACTGCTAGCCAGACATGTCTCTGGGAGCTCAAATGCCTACAAGTGTCTAACACGGCTTTCACATAAAGAGATCACAGTACACGCCAGTAAAACCTGTAACACGGCTTTAACATAGAGGTCACAATACACACCAGCAAAACCTGTAACACAGCTTTCACATAAAGAGATCACAATACACACCAGTAAAACCTGCTTGCCAAGCTTTCAATTTACAAATCTGTAAGAGGTGATCCACAGCAATATCTTACAGCCTTAAAAACTAAAATAATTTTCTGAGAGCTTTCATCACCACAAAATAAAGTGTGAAAGCAAATTCTAATGTATATTTTACCCTATTAGATAAAATAATTTCACAGTTATAAAATCATGAAATTTTAAAGTAGAACTTAAATACTACAACAATTGTTAAAAAGTTTTCTGTGACAAGTTTTATTATTTATAATGAGGCCATCACTTTTCCTAAAAGTAAAAAATAAACATTTTTAAACATAAAACTAAAGGACTACCAAATAAATACCATCAACTGATGACACGGAGTTCCTTTTCTGCATGACATGCTTCCTGTATGGATTAGTACCTGTATGGATATTGTTCCTGTATGGATTAGTTCCTGTATGGATTAGTTCCTGTATGGATTAGTTCCTGTATGGATTAGTTCCTGTATGGATTAGTTCCTGTATGGATATTGTTCCTGTATGGATTAGTTCCTGTATGGATTAGTTCCTGTATGGATATTTTTCCTGTATGGATTAGTTCCTGTATGGATTAGTTCCTGTATGGATTAGTTCCTGTATGGATATTGTTCCTGTATGGATTAGTTCCTGTATGGGTAAGGTCCTGTATAGATATACTTTCCCTAGGGGTATCATTCCTGTATGGATACAGTTCCTGTATGGGTAACGTTCCTATGTGGATATAGTTCCTGTATGGGTATCATTCCCATATGGATGTAGTTCCTGTATGGGTATCATTCCTATGTGGATATAGTTCCTGTATGGGTATTATTCCTATATGGATATAGTTCCTATCTGAATATAATTTCTATATGGGTATAGTTTCTGTATGGACATCATTCCTATGTGGATATAGTTTCTATATCGGTATCATTTCTATATGGACATAGTTCCTGTATGTGTATCTCCCTGTACAGATATAGTTCCTCTAGGGGTATCGTTCGTGTATGGATACAGTTTCTGTATGAGTGTCATTCCTGTATTGATCATTCATTATGGGTATCATTCCTGTATGGATATAGTTCCTGTATAGGTATCATTCCTATATGGATACAGTTCCTGTATGGGTATCGTTCCTATATAGATGTGGTTCCTGTATGGGTATCATTCCTGTATGGATACAGTTCCTGTATGGGTATCATTCCTGTATGGATATAGTTTCTGTATGGGTACCATTCCTGTATGGATATAGTTTCTGTATGGGTATCATTCCTATATGGATATAGTTCCTGTATGGATATTGTTCCTGTATGGATATAGTTCCTGTATGGATATTGTTCCTGTATGAGTATCTTTTCTGTATGGATATAGTTCCTCTATGGGTATCATCCTATATGGTTATTGTTCCTATATGGATATATTTCTTATATGGATATCATTTCCATATGGATATATAGTTCCTCTGTGGATATATTTCCTATATGGGTATAGTTTCTACATGGATGTAGCAGTTCCTCTATGGATCTAGCATCTGTATGAGTGCAATTCCTTTTATCTGCATTGGATGTAACTTTACCAAGCAGATAAAAATTTAAATACAACACCCAACAAATATCTGTTTCTCTTTCCACCACAGCATCACTTTCCACCGCTACATCACTCTGTAGTTTTTCTGATCAGGAACTCAATGAGATAATCCTAGTCTCTGGCTCCTGGGAGCAGGAGAAGCGTTTGTAGTTTAATTTGGGGTCAGGTCTTAGTCTCAGACTCCCTGAAACCAGAGGACTTTCTAAATCTTTTTAGGTGGAGCAACTGATTCCTCTAGAAATCTTCTGGGTCCTGCCCACCCTCCCTTCTGGGTGAGGAAGCAGAAGCGGCCTCCCTGCTTGCCCCATCCAGAGGGTTAGCAGACCTGGGATGCTGCCGGCCGAGGAGGACGGTGGCCAGACCCAGGACCCTGTGTGAAACAGGGACATCTGCTGGCTGGGCCAGGAGCAGAGTCTGCTGTCGGGTGTCAGGGCCAAGGATGAATTCAGCGTCCCCAATCTGTTCTGAAAGGGAGTGGGGAGAGGAGTTTCACACACATGGGCAGATGTGAAGCCTGCAACACGCACTTCTTCAGAGCTGTGCGGGGCCTTGGGGGCTCCGGCTGCCCATCCATCGGGACCGAGGCTCCAGCAGTCCTGAGTTCACCATGCAGGGGTCTCGGGGCCTTTAGCCATCCATCTGCAGGGACCAAGGCTCCAGCAGCCCAAGTTCACTATGGAAAGAGGGGACATGTCCAAAGACCCAAGATGCACCTGCTCCCCTGTGTGTGCCTGTCAAGTTTAATCGGTGGACTGAGGATAAAACAGAGGTATGGGCCGGCGTCGGTCTGTGGAATTGTTCTGTGACTAGAAAGCCGGCTTGGGCTCTTGCCTCTGAAGGAAAGGATGTGGTGGGCACGGCTGAGACCTGCCCTTGTTTTCCAGATGCCGCTCTGTTCCCTGGTCTGTCCGCGCTCCACTTCACCTGGTATTCACTCCTCTACAGCATGACCTTCTCAGCTGGCATGGCTGCTCTCAGACTTCACTCCCCGATCGTGGGCCACACTGGCAGCTGCAGAAGCCTAGGTGCCCAGGGACTGTGCTGGGCTGGAAGGCGGGCTCCTGCATCCCTTTGCTCACTTGCCTCGTTTGCAACCTTTCTCCTGAGACAGTGCCAGCACACGTGGCGAGGCACAGACCCAGGGACCACCGCTCTTCCTGAGGTTTGTGGGTCTCCCCTAGCTGAGTCGCTGGTGATTTGTGGGGGTGCGTCAAATCACAAGACGGGGCTATTTACCTGCCCTCAGCTCAGGGGGCTTTTCATGGGAAACTTTGCAAGCCCTGGTTCGCGTGGTCTTTACATAAACAGTGTTCTCTCAACGGAAGTTTTCCCAGAAGGGAGCTGGTCACTATGCTCTCCATGAGAAACTGAATCATTTTTAGAGGCTCATCCTCATTTCCCAAATACAAGGCAAAGCTTCAGCCAAGGCCTTCAGGTACCGCACAGGACTCCCGAGCATCAGAGGGGATGCCCAAGCACTGCAGGGGACCCCCGAGCATCAGAGGAGGCACCCGAGCATCAGAGGGGACGTCCAAGCATCAGAGGGGATGCCCGAACATCAGAGAGGATGCCCATCCAAAAACAGGGCTCCTGCCAGAGTCCTTCTGGGCCGGGCTGGCCTTTAAACTCTGTGATGGTCAGGACCCAGGCCCCTTCGCAGGGTGAGGACGGGGCAGAGGCCGCAGGTTCAGGTCTAATTGTGGAAATGTGTTCTTAGTTCACGTTGAACAATGGCTCCCAGGGAAAATTTAAAAAAAAAAAAAACCACAGAGATGCTGACTTGTGAAAGAAGGCTGTTTGGAGCCTGGTTTCCTGAATAGACTTGTTAAATACCATGGCTGATGTATGCCGGTGGAGGGAGGCCCGGCCAGCTGAGCGACCCCTCTCACGGAGCGGGGCTGGCCTTCCAAGCTCCTTTGGAGGTAGGAGTGAAAGCCAGACTGCACTCTCCCCTATATTTTTTTTTCCGTTTCTGCCGTGCAAAGATAATCAGGTTTATGTAAAGTCTGTGTGCTCTTTTGACAGCCCATGGTATCTCATTAATTCAATCACAGCAAACACCATTGTTTCCAAAGTGTTTGAAATGCGGATAGGGACGGAGGCTTTTCTAATCCTGTCAATCATTGGTAACATTTTTCTTGCAGTTGCCATGGCTGGGGCCGGAGTTCATGAAAACACAGAGTGAGACCCAACAAAACACGAATAAAGACTTATTTGAGATACTCTTTTTAAAGGACATCTACCATGCACGGAACATGGGAAGTGAATGTAGACACGTTTGGACACTGTGCTGGCGGAGAGGAAAGAGCGCAAGGAAGAATTTGAAAATCAAATAGGCCTATAAAAACTTGACCCAAGAGTCTCTGGGAAAAACCCGCTGAATTGCTCCCTGGTAGAACAATGCTTTCTTTCGTGTGTTCTTCATGGGGACAATGGCTCATATATTATAACACATGCCACTGGGGTCTTTACACCGTTGTAAGCCAGCTCAGACCCACAGAATGCTGATCGCGGACAACAAGAGCTTGCGCGCCGGTAATGTGCTCTTTCTCTGGCTGCGCCAAAAACAAGCACTGGGAAAATTATTCATGCATAGAAGCCAACAAAGCCGAGATGGAGATTTGCGATGTCACACAGCGCGATCATGTGACACACTTTAAAAAAAGGACAACAAGCATTCGCCCTGAGACGTTGTTAAAGTCCCATTTCATCTGCATGAATGTGCCCGCAGCCAAGTCGCCATGTACTTGTGGCGGCTGCGGCTGATCTGGGGACGCCACAAGGATGAACGGGACCACAGTGCGTACAGGAGCGACACTTGACGCCAGTGGCCGAGTTTCCCAACTTCTGGGTTCCTCAGGATCCCTCTGCGGATTCCTACAAGGCCTCTGCTCTTCTCTCGCCAGAGAACAGTCGTGGCCACGGGCACGCAGCCAACTCTGGTGCTCTGCTCGGCGGAGGTGACGGGGCCGGCGCTGGGGGCTCCACTTTTCCACTCCACTCTGCTGGTCCCACTTTTCCATTTGGAGAAAAAGGGCACGGTTTTGGGAGGCGGGTTGATTTTCAACTTGGTTTGCATTGCTCTTTGTATTATCATCTCATTTTTATTTCTTTCAGGGGTGCTAACAAGCCCCAAAGGACAGCCCCTTCTGACGAGGGGCCGGTGAAGCCCAGTGTGGCCTCTGTGCACGCCTCTCCTCCCCTCCCCGCCCCTCCCCTTGATGTCCCAGCATGGAGCCTTCAGCTGGGCCTCTGCAGAGCAGTGATCCAAGGTTCACCATTCAAGCTGAGCACCCTCCACTCAAAACATCGAGGGACACCCAACCCAACCATTTCTCATCACCCCCATGGCCAAGGCACCCTACTCCCCTAGCCTCCCTGCTCCATCTGGGCCCTGCCCATCCAGCCCAGTCTCAACCCTTCTCAGCCCATTCTCAAGGAAGGCTCACGGCTCCTTCCTTGGGGCCTGAGACCTCCAGGGGCCTTGGATGGCTCAGGGCCAGAAGCCAGGAACCTGCCCAAGTCCCAGGCCCACCCCTGCTTCCCTGGCATCACAGTCCATGCCTTCTGCCCTTTTTCTACCCAGGCCCACGGGGCTCCTGGTCCCTGGGACATGCTTCCCCAGAGAACTCCCCACCAGCCTGCCTCTACTTGTGGCTCTCTGAGAGTCCATGGGCCTCCTCACTCATCCCTGTCCTCTTCGGGCACATGGCGGTCGCATGGGTATGTCCGCTCCCCAGCACACTCACGGGCGTGTCCACTCCCCGGCATGCTCACGTCCTGTCTCCATCCTGGATGGGAAGCTCCATGAGGGCTGAGCTGTCCTTTCTGCTTCTTCACTCTTGCATTTCCGGGCCCTGGCTCTCGGTGGCAGCCCAGAGTAGGTCCTGAGTGAAGGTGTTGGGAGCACCTCCTATAGGGACAGGAAGAAGACAGGGAGGGCATCCTACAGGGAGGGGACGCCGTTCCTGTGGAGGCCGCTGTCCATCAGCCGCGCAGGGCTACGCCGAGTGAGTGGCCCCTTCCTGGGGCTCCCTGCCTCAGGCTTCCCGCGGTGCCTACCCAACCTGCCTTCTGTTCCCCCGAGTTCGGCTGGCTTTATCTCATCAGATGCTCTGCATGTCCGTCAGTCACCTCAAATCCTGATTTGCAGCCGGGCAAGGTAGACATACATTTCTCCATAATTTGTGTTTATGAATAAAACCGCCATGGGCACATTTGGCTTAAGAACAAAACAAATCTCAAAGTTAAAAAAAAATGCTATTTTTAAAATTACTAAAAAGATCCTGACCTCCTTGCCATCTCTTTTTTTCAGCTGTCTTCTAGTACGCTGGCACCTTGCTGTCCATGGCACCAAGGGCTCGTACACTCGTTCTTCTCCAGGAAGCCATTTATCCCTTTCCTCATGATCAATCTTGTAGCGTCATGTTCCGTGTCCAAGGACGCTTCTTGAACAGAGTGCACGTGCATTGTGCTTTCCTCTCTGAGGTTTGTCATTCCCACCATTGGGTTCTGAGGGAGCCCCGGAACACTGAGGAATCCTGGGTGCAGCACAGGGCCTGCGGTGGGCCCGCCTGGACAGCTCACCTGAGGATCCTTCAGAATATCTAATCAAATGGCTGCAAGGAAAGACCATTAAATTGTGTGTGTGAAACAAAACCATGAATAGCAAGAAATGAGTTAATGCTCTAGAATTTGGATTCAGAGACACTGTCCCAGGAGTAATTCCTCCAACAGCAAAAGTACAGCAAAAACACAGTGTTTCACTAGGAAAGCGGGGAGAGAAGGCCGGGGGGCTGGCGGGAGGGAAGGAACAGGCAGAAGGGTGGGAGGTGCGCAGAGGGGAAGAAAGAAACCCTTAGGAGGAAGGACAATGACCTGGGAAACAGCGTCTGGAAAGAGAACTAAGGAAAGAATACACAACCACATTCTGATTTGTTTTCTCCTCAGTAACCTCATCTCCAAATGTGCCTGAGGGCGCTTCTTTCGGAAGCAGCCTGTTGCTCTCAGGCAGCCTCTGAGCTTCACAATTGCCCACACATTTTCCTTTAGACTTTTTCCTGTTGAACAATTTAGAAAGAAAAGAATCCTCACTCAGCTAATTCAAGAATATTTTTACCGACTTCATCATTCTTATCTTATTAAAGCTTACATAGTTCACTTTTTAATGAAACGGTATATTATTTTAATTTGAAAAAAGTTCCTATTCATTTTCACCCTCCAGGATGAACACACTGTCTTTTTCTAAGGACCTATATTTTCCCTTCATATTTTAGTAGGGCTCCTTATAATAGATTCTCTCTCTGGATGCATCGATAATTAATTACTTCCGTTGGTGCTAATGGCCTCTCACCCCTTCCCAGGCCTCTGGTTTACAGGATCTGACAGCACACTCATCTTCCTGGTCATCTCCTCTCCCTATTCTAGAGGCTGTTTAGCCAAATCTCAATTTTCCATCACCATGAAAGGAAGGAAATGTTTCAATAATCCCAAATCATAGATGAGTTCAAATATTTGATATTTGCACTTATAATACATTTTAATGTAAAACCACATTAAGATGTCAGCATATAATAATTTTGAAAGGGATTGTGCATAAGTTTTTATTTTTTCTGACAAGGATAAACATGTCAATGTCACATGTCGTGTGTTTTAGCACATCGCGTTTACTTTAGAGTCCCTTCCATGACGATTCTCATCACTTTGCCCTCTATTAAACTGAGATTCTGTGAACCTTTCAAGTTTAAGGCATTTGAAAATAAAATGAAATCATGAAACGAATATTAAAATATTCACCTCACCTGCCCTGGGCAGCCATCCAGGTGAACCTGGGCTGGTGGGAGAAGCCACAGCAGTCACTGCAGGAAAGCTACGGAGCAGGTGTCCCGGAAGACCCCTTCAAGAGCTAGGACTGTGCAGCCCCAGCTCCGCCCAGAGCAGGCGTGGACCCTACAAGCTGGGCCATCCCTCCTAGCAAGCGTGGACCCCACGAGCTGGGCCGCCCCTCCTAGCAGGCGTGAACCCCATGAGCTGGGCCGTCCCTCCTAGCAGGCGTGGACCCCACGAGCTGGGCCGTCCCTCCTAGCAGGTGTGAACCCCACAAGCTGGGCCATCCCTCCCAGCACACTGCTGTTTCCATGAGAAACAGCACTGAGAAGCCAGGCCACCCTGCATGCTCTGAGGCCTTTCCTGAATGGGCCAGAAAGCCGGAGCAAGGGACCAGAGTCGGGCTGAATACCTGGTGGTGGAAAACAGAAATTCAGCAGCTATGCTGATCCTATCATTCATGCACCAGGAATATCCTTAGAGCGTCCACACTAGACATTTGCTTAAGTTGAAACCAAACAACTGATTATTTCAGAACAAACAGGCTAACAAACGTTGGTTTAAATTAATGCAAAATTTCCAGGCTTGTTTATAATTACAACCTCAAACCTATGATCAGGAAAAAAAAACCCAAATGATGCTAAGACAGCAGGAACAAAACACTGCCAAGGAATGAGTCTTAAATTATGGAGAAAAATCTGCAAAAGATCCAGCACCTTTCCAGCTCGACACTGTTTACGACAAAAATCCTCCGCTTCCATTCCAGATCCTTCTCTAGGTGCTGATCCCTGTACTTCAAGGCAATTCCTCCGGGAGAAAGAAAATCAGGAGGCATGATCCTAGAACAGTGCCTCCTGGCACCTGGGAGGGGCTCGATCCTGGATATGCCCCTGCCCGGGTCGCCTGGGAGCACTTTCCTCACCCACAGGTTGAAGGCGGAGCCCTGGGAGGCAGCATGCCTCTGCCTTGACTGCACCAGGCTGAGAGTCAACCTGGGATCTGAACTCAGTTCTTCTGCTTCCTAGTGCTGCCAACCCCCAAAATTCCAAGAAAACAGATTTGAAATGAATTGAAACGTCACCTTTTCCATGAGAGTTTATATACAGTCTAGTTAGGGAAAGAAACTTTAGGGGTAGTTTGAAAGTGTAAAGGCAGGTTTTGGAGACCAGGAGCCAAACTGCCAAAACCAGCTTAAAATGCATCCTTCGTGAGTGTCCAGTGGCCCGTGAAATGCTGCCGCGGCTGTGCGTTTGCTGATGGGTGTCTCCCGCCAGGCAGGCAGCTGAAACCCAAGACAGCCAGGAGGAAGCAGACAGGCAGGTTTCCGGGCTATTTGCTGGCACTCCTGACACACACGGGAGACTGGCCGTGTCACTCCCTGGTTTTCCATCTCTCCGGTGAGTGAATGGTGTCTATTCAGAGGTCCCAGCCCCTGTGGTCCATGCAAGACTGCCAGGATGAGCCGAGCATTCGGAATCAGGTATTTCTGCCCTCCAAAATGCCCAGAGCACCCACAAGATCGACTGCACCCAAATCAGCCTGATTCTTTCCAAAACCTCCCTGTCCTGCCCTGTGAGCTGGGAAATGGCGCGTCCCCCTTGTTCAGATCTGTAGTCTGTGTTCCACAGGTGCCAGGATGCGTTTTCCTGGGTCTACTGCGCTCCTGTTGACCGGAGCGGGGTGGAGACTCTGGGGGCCAACTGTCTCAATCAAACCCCAAATCAGCATCAAGGCTCCAGTCCCGGCTCATCTGCTGCTGTCGCTCTCAAAAGCAAAGCCCTCATAGTCACAAGTCCTGGGTTCCCAGGCTGGGGAGCATCTTGAGATGACACAGTCCATTCATGAGGAGGTAACTGAGGCATGGGACATCCAGGAATTTGCCCAAGACACAGTCGACTGGGGCAAAGCTGAACAGAGAATTACAGGCCCCGGCTGGTGCTAGATGCCCCCTCCTCCCCAGCCCACCTCTGTTATGCACTTCCCAAAAGAAAAATACAATGATGATTCAAGTTCTGCTGTTGTTCTGTCACAGTCTATATTCTTTTCCAAAGAGGGGAAGGTCAGCGCTGGCCTCCCTTGCCAGCGTGCGGGATTCTCCAGCTTCCAGTCGGAATTGCGTCCACACGGGGAGCAGAGCTGTTTGACCAGAGCCTGCTTGAGGGAGACGGAGCTGCTCGGAGGAGCAGATAGAGATTTCTCAGCTCTCATCTCTATTACCCATGAGTGCACCGCCATCCCGCTCACAGCCCTGTTCCCAGGCCCCCAGCTGGGATGGCCTCCCCACGCAGGACTGACCAGGGTAGGGAGGCACTGTGCACTCACAGAATACAAGAAAAAAACGCCATTCCTGGACGCCTTTACACTAAGGTGGTGCCACCGAGCCTGAGTGGTTTTTAAGTGGAAAGAACTAGGCTCTGTCATTTTCACAAGCGTGAAAGGAAGTAAAATTAGACTCTGCCTCTCACACCACTGTCTGTTCAGCCGTGGGCCTGTGTGTGAGATTTCATGCTTCCCACGTGCCCAGGAACCTTTGGGCCTTCGAAGGGTTAGCTACATGAATCTGCCAGGAAACAAGTTTGATGAGACATCTTTGGGTGTCACCAGAAAGGTGAACCCTGAAAGAGTGAGCTTGTTCCAGCAATCGTCTCCCAGATACCATTTTTCCTTTAGCACTTAGGAGAAAATATATCCATCTTCCAATTATTTGTGGGGTTGAAGGAGAAGGGTGAAGTGTTTGACTGAAGTCCCTAAATATTTCCCAAATATTTTAGATACACATTCAATAGTTTCAAAGATTTCCACAGAAAAACCACGACAGATCGTTATAGGCCTCCAAAGTTTAGGAAGGATTCTGTTTGTTTTGTTTTTCAACCACAGAGAAGGATCTCTAAATGAAGAAAATACATGTGTTGAAATGAACAGCAATCAGGTGTGGGGAAATTTAACAATTCATCTAAGTCGTTCACAATACTCTGTAAGAGCAGCCTGACTAGCAGAAATTCACCGCTCAGTCTCCAAGGATTCAGAATTTCTGAAAAGATGAGGGGCAACCTAAACTCAAATTACACTTTTTCCTCCGTCTCTGAAGTGTATGGAGAAAAAGAATTAATGATATAACTCAATTTTTCAGAATGCTGCTTGAACTTAGAACACTAAAATATTTTTTCAAGTACCCTCAAGCATTTGAGAGAGATTCCTTTATATCTGAATAACCCATATGCCAAATAGTGATTCGAAGGTAAGCATGATGGGAGTGAAGGCAGTTACCCCTTCCTGAAAGCATGGAGCATGTGCTTTTCAAGTGTGATCTGCACAGTGGATTAAGGGAAGTCGGACTCTGGCAGGCAGAGCAGGGCACGACCCCCCTCTGGGCACAAAGATCCAATCCCATCCCTCCGTTCAGTTCCATTTATGAAACCGGTGTTATTTCCTACTGTGTGCAACTACTGTGAGCAAGGCGCTGTTACGATCCCCATTCAGTGGCCTCTGGGCACAGGCCATGTTTGCTGGGGTGCTCGGTGTCATTCCAACTCGCCAGTCACCAGGGTGGGGGCGGGCTCCTTCCACAGCGGGTGCTCAGGCGCTGTTTGGGGATGCATCCACGTGTTCAGCCACGGAGCTGAGCTGCGGCACATCTAATTTTTAGCATGGAGTAAGGACTAAGGGTCGCTCCAAAGGTGCTCTAAGACCCCCTAATGGCACCTCTTCCTTCTTGGAGAGAGTGTGGGGAGGGAAGAATGAACAAAACATCAAGTACATAAACCAGTTGCTTTATCCCTTTGCTTTGGGTGCTTTGCTTATAGCAAGAAAATAGGCAAGCTTTCTGCCTTGTGAGAACAAGCTGCGTATTGTGAGGAGCAGGAGTAGGTAGATTTGGATTAGCAAGCAAAACTGTGTCCTATTTTGAAGAGCTCTTGATTCCATCCGACTGTGTCGGATTGTTGAAAATGCTAACATTGTGTGTGACTATTCATTTTCGTCACCTGCTCTTGATTAATCCCATTCTAAATGGCATCTGTAGACCCTGAAATCTCATACCACTTAATTAAATTAGCGACACATTTGTCTCCCCCGTTTTCCTATCAAAGGGTTGTGCTCAGGAGAAATAAAACCTTTGTTCCCTGCTACTCCGTATAATTTACACCCTTTTCTCCCCCTCGCTTCCAGTGCCTGGCTCAGATGCTAAATTGTCGCCAGTAACAGGGAGCTATTAGGGTTAGTGAAGCATGTCAAAGAAGCTGCAGTGGAAGCCCCGCTGAAAGGGGCCTCGGCTCCCATGGAATGGTGGGGTCAGGAATCCAGAGTCCAAATTGTTCAGGTTGGCTTTGTACCAAAAGTCACACTTCTTGAACTAAAACGTTTGACCTCTATAAACAGGAGAGAAGAGAGCTGCCTCTGAATAGCAAGCCAGAAGCAGAGACAAGCACAGCCTGGCAGTCCCCGCGCACTCAGCCGTGGGCGCTGAAAATGGCAGGTTCACAGCTGTGCTGCGTGGACACCGGCAGGTAGAGATGGAAGAGATCGTTCCACTTAAACCAAAGGCTTCCGCCCCAAAGTCGGCTGAATTAACAATGGATTAGAATACAAGTGTGAGTGAGTGAGTGGAAAGAGATGTGTTCAACAGAAAATTCTAGATGTCTGTGCATTTGCTCATGGGCTCAGGAGGGTTTCGGAGTTGAAAGGCACCGTGAAAGAGCCACGTGTGCACTCCACCCCATTTCCACACACGCGGGGCTCGTAGCTGCCTTTGCTTCTGCCTTGTTTGTGTCGCACAGAAAACTCTTTCATCTTGAACGTGCAGCATGGCTGCCAGAGACATGACTCACACTCCTCCACCAAGCAAGTGTCTTTCCACTGCTTTAACCCGGAGGGAAGACGCCGGAAGGCAGAAGGCAGAACCTCAGATTTCACACATTGGCCGTCTGAGAGTGGAGCCATGTCAAGGAAACCCCACTGAGCGCCCACCCTGACAGGAACACACAGACACCTGTCTGGCAGGGTGGCAGCTGCTGTTGACCTCAGTCCTGCTTATCAAAGGGGAAGGCACGCTCCCCCAATCCACAAGTGACTGGAAGGCATTTCAGTGCCCAGTCTGCTTCCCGTGCTTGGCCCTGAACTCAGCGAGTCCCATGTTAGGGTGAGCAGCGCTGACGCCCTGAGCCGCCGACGTGTCTGTGATTTTGGATGACCACTTCTTTTCTTCAGCAAAACAGGTCCCCTTATAGGAAGTAGAGCCCCATCTTGTGCTCTACCAATGCATGCTATAGACAGGCACAAACATAGCCTTGACCCTTGACAGGCTCAGCAGTCGACTCATAAAATGAAAGCCAGGGATGAGATTCACATGGAATCAGGAAGGCAGGGCCGTGAAACTGCACACAATCAACACGAATAGAAACCGTGCAGGAAGGAACACAAGTTCTATCTGTAAAGCAGGTGTGTGAGATTACAGTCGGTGCATGAGCCTCAAGGTGTGAAGGATAGAGGACAGAGCCGGTCTCTGCACCTGGCCCACGCCACCATCAGCGTATTCATCACTGCCGGCTGACCACGATGCCACACGTCAGTCACACATGATCAGTTCTGCCAGGAAGAATTTCGTGGCATTGGTTTTTTTCATGATGTGATGGTGTTGATATTGCTAATGATAAAATAGAGTTGATCACATGACAATGGGGTGATATACGTGGATTCTCTGGCAAATGATGAATACAAATAGACTTTTTTGGAAGCAGCTTAGAAACATGCTAAACCAACTCATGTTCATTAGAAATGTCAAAGCATCCTCATGCATTATTTCAAATTGAAAATGCAATCTACAAAACAGGAACCCAGCAGGGTGCTTATGGATTTTAATAGGTACACATGGGAAGGTGGAAGGCTTCAGAATATGGAATGGATTCCTAAGAATGAGCAGAGGGCCAAGGAGAGAGTGGCTGAGAATGACGCACATGACATAGGCCCAAGCAGGGACAAATGCAGCTTTTAAGCTCCTGGTCCAAGCACCCAGAAGGGAAGTGTTACCCAGGTTGGTCTGCCTGGAGGAGAGC
The DNA here is from genome assembly GCA_963573385.1 of Cacajao melanocephalus. Taxonomy (NCBI): domain Eukaryota; kingdom Metazoa; phylum Chordata; class Mammalia; order Primates; family Pitheciidae; genus Cacajao; species Cacajao melanocephalus. The sequence goes on along the minus strand of CAUYLG010053350.1, from coordinate 17,821 downwards.
CAAGGGAAATACCCAGAGGAGAGTGGTCTCAGCGTGGGTGAGGAGGAACCAAAATCCGTTTTCAAAAACCGACACCCAGTTCCAGGTACCGTGGCTCCTTTAACCCATTCAGTTCATCCTCCCACCACCCACAATGCAGGCTCCACCTTCCCTTCCCGAAGGGATGCAGGGGCCCCTTCTGGAGGCTGTGCGGCTCTTCCCAGCCACCCTGCTTGTCAGTGAGAAACCCAGTGCAGGCTCAGAGCTGCCTGACTCCAAACGTCAGCTTCCTCTTCCAGATCTCACAGACACCATGGAGAAACAACAGTGATCAACTGTTATTTCAGGAGGTGTGGGATTTTGGGAGAGAGTGGCAAGCCCTTCTAAGACAAGCCCTTCAGAAATGGTGTATGAATCATCCATGCAGAGCCCCAGCCAAGGGAGTGTCTCATCCTCAGCCCTGCTGGGAGGGCAGCAGCACCAAGAACATAGGCCACATGTTGGAAGGATGCTGAGCGAGAGCTTGGACAGGGATGGTCCTGCCCACAGAGGATGATGGGGTGACTCAACAGGTCTCCAACAACTTTTGCCACATCAATGGACTTTTTTATTTATGGTTGCATTTTCCATGCCACAGAATAAAATGTCCACTTTCCTTTTTCCTTCAGAAATATAATGCTTAGATGCACTTAGTGAATGGTAAATTTATTTCAAGTCATCAAGGAGCATGTGTTCTCTCTTCTTGATCTCAAGATTTCACCCTGTTATGATGACTTTGATGCTGTTTTGACCACGTCATGACACTGGCTTGCATTGGATTTGTTGTCAATTGAACTTCTTCGCTGGAACAGACCTCTTCCAATCCACGTTTTATTTAAAATCTAGTGGTAATATGTGTATTTGCTATTGCTAGGATTTACTGTTAGTTTCTCCTTAATCGTTGTTAAATACTGACTTGGCCAACTTGAGTTTCAAGTCTTCTCACTAGGCTCTCCTGTCCCAATGACGACACCCGCTGATTCTCACAGGCTGGTGCAGAGACCTTCCCAGGGCTCCTCACTCACCCAGGCGCACCAACACGGAGCTCCACAGACAAATGGACAGACAGAGAGGTGGTGTGTGAGTCCACCCGCACGGCCATGGCGGCCCTACTTCGTCCCCCTTCCTGCTGGTATGGGCGTGTGTGACGAGCCGTCCGTGGCCTGGAAAGTAAACACAGGCACCAGACTGAGACAGTTCTGGGGGTAAACCTTCTGCAAACTCCTCAGCCCCAGCTGATTCTTCATCTGTACAATGAGGACATCTCCTACTCCGGCATTGCTGCAAGAGTTCAACATTGCGAGCCAAATGGGGAGTGCCCGTCACGGAGGAGGTGAACAGCATCAGACAGTCCCTTCCTCCACATGTGCGGTAGGTGCTCCAGGAGGCTGGAGTTGAGCAGTGCGGCCACGGTGAGCTGGGGCCAGATGCTGACTCTGAAATCCAGCTACCACGGCGGCGCCCAGAGCATGAGGGTCCCCTCCTGCCAGCCTGCTCTCCTGTGTGCTGTGCCTCGTGGCCTGGCAGCGGGTCCTTCTGCCTGCTAATACAGAAGGGAGGCTGGAAACCCCCAAGGGACTGAGTAAAGTCAATTTACTCATAAAAAGGCAATGTATTATGATAGGATTCAGATTTTCAATTGAACGCTGTAGAGGGAAGTTTTAAAAGTCACATATAATTTGATTTAATAGGGTTGCTTCTGCCGCTCAGCAGGAAAATGGGATGCAGACAGAAGTGTGATTTTCATTTAAATGTCTTCATATGAGAGATGACGTGCACCATCAATCTTCTGGTGACAAGGAAAGAGGGCAGGAATTATTGATGTTTAGTAGCCACAGGATTATAAACAGGGAAATTGAAAGTGATCCTTAATTGACAGGACCTGTCTGCAGCGTGGGAGAGGCTGGCCTTTTCCCACAGCAAGAAGGGAACACAGAAACAGCTGCAAAGGGTGGGGCGAGGGTGACGTTAGCATCCAGAAGACGAGGGAGCGGGCTGCAACCTCAAACGGTGCTCTCTTCCACCCACAGCCTGACCGTGGCTAAAGTCATCCGGGCTCTCAGGGAGCTTCCGATACCGTGTCCGGGAACCCAAAACAGAAGCTACAGTTTTAGGTCATCATAGACTAATCAAGGTTGGCGCATACCTGGGTCCTGCTGTGCAACCCCAGATCAAGGACCCAGGAGCAGGGCGTGGCACTGGCTTGTGGTTTGTGGCTGGAGGTTCCTTCATCAGCACTGCCGGCGGGAGGGGCTCTGCACCAGGAGTCCCGACCAGCACCTGCTAAACACTTGAACTGCACTTACAACGCTGCCATGTCTCAGTCTAAAATCTGTCGCCTGAACTACATACCTCTAAATGTTAGGAAAGAAGGGAGTTGGTGTTTGTGAAATTACCATGTGAACCATAGAACGCCAGGCACAGGTGAGCTCCTATCATGCGTGATATTCCAGAGTAACGTCTTCCCCCAAAGCACTGCCTCTCGGGCACTCTCCCCTCAGTCTCTAGGGTCACCTGTGGCAGTTTTTTGGGCCCTTGTCTGCCCTCCAGACACCCCTACGTTGGGCCCTGGGATGCACAGTGCGAGTCCCCTCTTCGCTAACCCTCTGCTTCTTGCCTCTCTGGGGTTAATGTACCAGGTGGAGGACTGCCCCCAAACCACCCAGGGTAACCCGAACCTACCATAGCAGCAGCGCTGGGAGAGAGCTGGTGGCTGCACCAGGAAGTGCCTCCTTGGCACCTCCAGGCACACTGAGGACACATGGAAAGGGCCGGAATCCTCCCTGAGCCAAGGCCAAGATGCACGGAGATTTCGGTGTTGATGTAAATTTGATTTTATCTAGAACTGCAGACTGTTGAGGCCCCAGATGGAGCCCCGAGTCTCTAATCTTTAGGAAGCTGCCAATTTTAGAAATGTTCATACTTGTCGATATCTGGGTTTGTCTACAATGGCCACGCAGGATGCTGTCAAAGTTCCACGGCTCATTCAACACGTCTTAGGCGTGGTTCTAGATCTGAGATGGGGATCGGGTGACCACGGCCAAGGGCACCCTGCAAGCCATCAGACCATGGCCTTCTCCTCTTGTTTCCTGCTCCAATAAGTTTGCAAGTTGGCAGGTAGGGAAATGCCATGGCCAGGGGTCCACCACACTCTTCAAAGAATGTGTCTGCTTGCAGGTAAGATGGCGTGGGGTCAGATGGAGCTGCCCTGGCTGTGCCGCTGAGGGGACCATCCTTGCCACAGGCGGTGCTTCTGTCTGGACAGTCTCTGTGGAGCCCCCCTGCCGTATCCTGCCCCAATGCCCACCGTCAACGGAGCCAGACATAGAGGACACCCAAATGATGCTGAAAGCCAACCAAGTGAAGTCTAGCAGGGATCAATGTGTGTGGCCGAGATTCAGGGTCCCAGGATGACAGTGACCTAGAGCAGCAGCAATTCACCCGGAAAAGGGTTTGATGGTTTAAACTAGGAGCTGAGAAACGTGTAGTATGATTCGAAATATTTGCAGTTCTTAGAATCCACTTGAACTTTTCAACAGCTTGGACGGCACAGGCGGGGGGCGGGGGGGGTGGTTAAGAAAAGGCAAGTCCTGAAATGGTCTGAACACATGGGCAGGAGGCAGGCTCCTGCCAAGGAGCAGCCAGGACAGGCACCTGCCCCACCTCCCGCCCTGTCAATGCAAACCTGCAGCAGAAAGGGCCAATGCCCACAGCCCTGAGAGTGCTTGGGACCAGGAATCCCGAGCAAGGACCCCCAGCCAGGTACCACATCAAGATATGGTGCTTGGATTTTTCAGAATCAAGGCGGCTCAGAGGGCAGGTGATGGACAGGCCAGGCCCAGCTCAGCACAGCAGAGGCCAGGTGGAGGGCTGCCCACAAACCACCTGGGGTAACCCAGACTGACCAGGGCAGCAGTGCTGGGATAGAGCTGGTGACTGCACCAGGAAGTGCCTCCTTGGCACCTCCAGGCATGCTGAGGACACATGGAAAGAGCCGGAATCCTCCCTGAGCCAAGGCCAAGATGCACGGAGATTTCAGTGTCTATGTAAATTTGATTTTATCTAGAACTACGGACTGTTGAGGCCCCACATGCAAACTGCAGTCTCTAATCTTTAGGAAGCTGCCGAGGAACCTGTTCCTTCCTGTGGGGCTCGCAGAGATTCTGCCCACAAAGGCAGTTTGCCCATAGCCCGTCATCACCCATCCTCGGAAGGATTCTCTGTTTAATTAATATGTTTATCAATCCAAGCCTCACAGTGTAGGGTGATGACTGAGTACAGACTGGAATATGAAATGTTATGAGTTCAGGAATAACCTTCATTACACAAATATCATGGGCTCATAGAGCCCTGGGCCACAGTATCAGACCGATCTGATCTGGCATCCCATAAATCAAAGACCTTCCCCTCCAATCGGCTTTTCCTATTCTAGTGCCTGTGCTGAGACTTTATTTCACAGGTTCCCAGGTTCACCAGAGAATTAAGAGACAGTGATTGATTCTTAACTGGAGCCCATCAACCCCAGTTAAAATTTCATAATATTCACATTAATTAAAGTGCTTCATTATCTGTTTCCTCCTGTATAGAGTGAGTTGGGCACCTCCGGGCTTTGAAAAAGCAAATATATTTGAAATGAAGCCCTGATTCATTTCATTTTAACCACCAGGGAAACAGTGGCAAAATTCTAAGACAGAGAGTGTTAGAAAGTAGCTGCTGAAGTACATTTCCCAGAATAAAATCACCAGAAGGGGAGCTCGTGCAGCCACATGAGAGGGGCGGGGGGACAGCCGGGATTTCGAGCCACCGTTGCTTGGACGCAAGAAATGACTCCGTGTTTTATCCGCAGTGGTGTGGCAGGAAAGTCCCTAGCGCTGGAGGCTGGGTCTGAGAGGCTCCACAGTCCCACAGAAGTGCTGCCTGGGCAGCTATGGGTGATTCTGTTCTTCATCTCTCTCTCTCCTTCCCTGGACACCCCCCACACTGGAAGCCCAACACCCCGTGTGGTTTCGACTCCTATAGGAAGGCTTTCCTCCTGAAATCCCTATGAGGTAGAGGTGATTATTATTCCTATTTTACTGCAGAGAATTCTAAGATTTAAAGGGTTAGAAAAAGTGTCCCGAACACTCCAGCATCTGCTTCTACCTACATGAACTCCATGGCACTGAAACAGAGAAAAAGGACCAGAAACAGACAGAGGTTAGGGATTGCTGCAGTTACCCTGGGAACTCAATTAACCTAAGTTATGCATGTAGAGCGTGGGAGATATGGGTTATTTTCAAGTGCAGAATAATCATTCATTTTGAGGGAACACAAAATACTTACCAAGATACACTCTATTCTAGACCATAGCAGAATTCATTAATAAATGTGATAAATTCAAATTGTATAGTATAGATTCCCTGACCAGCATATAATTAAGTTAGAAACCAATAACAGAAAAAAAAATGTCTGTAAATAGAGATATTGAGGAAGACTGAAATAGCTGGAGAGATACACCCATGTTCATAAATCAGGAGATTCAATTTTGTTAAAATATCAGGTTTTTCCACATTGATCTCAATCCAAAACTTTATTTTTTTTTGGTACAATTTAAAACTTTAACTCTGAAATTAAGTGGAAATGAAAAAGATTTTAAATGGGCAAAAAAACAAAACAAAAAAAGTTGGAATATGTACAGTTTGTTTTCAGAATTTATAATAAAGTTACAGTAATTTAGACAGTGTTATAATTGCACAAAAAAAAACAAGGATATAAATAAAACATAGACAATTCTGAAACAAACTTGCTTGCATGAGCTTAAATGAGATTTCTTCAAAGGGTAAGACTTCTACCAAATCATGATGGAACACTTGGACAACCACCTGCAAAGCACAGACCTTGATCCCTACTTCACACCACACACAAAACGACCTTGACATTGAAAAGCTAAAGCTTTAAAAACTTTTTTAAGATAACAACCATCATTCCCAGCAAACTGAAACAAGAACAGAAAACCGAACACTGCATGTTCCCATTCATAAGTGGGTACTGAACAATGAGAACACATGGACACAGGGAGGGGAACATCACACACTGGGGCCTGTTGGGGGTTGCCGGGGCTCGGGGAGGGATAGCAGGGGGTGGAGGGATTAGGGAGGGATAACATTAGGAGAAATACCTAATGTAGGTGACAGGGGGATGGATGCAGCAAACCACCATGGCACGTGTATACCTATATAACAATCCTGCATGATCTGCACATGTGCCCCAGAACTTAAAGTATACTAAAAAAAAAAAACACTTAGTATTTATGTTTCACAAATATTTCTTCAACGCTTTCACAAAAGAGAAGATACAAGAAAAATCAATAAATTGAACTTACCAAAAATTTTTAAATTGCTCTTCAAAACTTATAAAAATCAAAATTCAAGCCCCAAATTGGGAGAAAAATATTTGCAAAACATGTATTTGATAAAGGATCTATATCTAGAACATACAGTCGACTCTTATAGGTCAAGAGTAAGCAGATACATTCAGAAAGTGGGCAAAACATCTAAACAGATATAAAGTAGGTATTTGGCCGTCACATAAGCACATGGACAGAAACATGTCACAAGTCACTAGGTGAACTGAAGAGGACACCACAGCAAGACACTGTCCCATCACTACGAGATGACTGAATTTAAAGACCCACCAAGATGTGTCAGAGATGCAGAGCGAATGAAACTGTCAATTACCCAGTGGAAAAGGGAAATGTCAAACCAGCGTAGAAGAAGACAATTTGGAAGTGTTTTAAAGAGTTTTACCTACACCTGCCATTACAGATCCAGCGTGACCAAAGACCAGTGGGTCTGAACATCAGAGAATTCCCTATTAAAACGCAGCTTCCAACCTCTCAAAAGGAAGGCAAACTCCCGGGTTGCTGTCACTTATGACTCTGTAACAAAGATGACTTGCTTGGATGCCTGAGGAAACGCTAGATTCCCAGTGTCCTCGTGGTGGCTGAGCACAAGACATCTGGAAAAGGAATTCACCTGCAGAGGAAAGGAAAGAGGAGCCTGCACTGCCCCTGCCATCCTTATGGGCTCATTTCCAGCCAGGTTAGCTGGTCCCACCCTTGTCTCCCTCCCCACAGCCCAGCAGGCACCAGCTCCGCTGCGGTGGACACAGCGCTGCCCACAGGCCGCCCCTCTCTCTGTGTGACTTGGCCGCTGTCTTAGAGCTCCTGGAATCTCTGAGCCCCATGGATAGTACAGTCATTATATTTAGATATATGCACACCATATATCTAAATATAATGACTAACATAAATACACAAAAACTTGAACATGAATATTCATAACAACCAAATAATAGTAATAACCCAAATGTCTACCATCAAGTGAACAGAGAACAAGTTATGAATTCAGGCACTAAAATACTACTCAGCAATAAAAAGTTACCCGCCATTGAAACATGTGACACTATGAGGGAAACGTCAAAAGAATGACGTGGAGTTAAAACAAAAGAGCCAGAACCAAAGAGCATGTTCTGTAGATTTCCACTTTTATAAAATGCTAGAAACTGCAAACTAATCTGTTGCTACAGAAAGCAGGCAGTGACTGACTGCCTGGGAGCACGAGGGGCGATGCGGGGGAAGGGGGGACGACTAGGAAAGGAACTTGGAGGTGCGGGCTCAGTTCACTACTGACGTGGTGATGATTTCACCACAGGTCAAAACTCATGAGATCGTGACTTAAATATAAATATGTGCCATTTACTGGATACACAGGACAGTTCAGTAAAGATGAAAAAAAGAATCTGAAGTTTGAACAAAGCACATGAGTCATTAAGTCTAAAAACACCATTCAGATTTGTCTAGCCAGTGGGAGGAGAAGGATCTGGGTGTCCAGGGGTGTCCTGCAGACCCCAGGCTCTAGGGCTGGCACCAGGCTGGCATCCGCCCAGCGGCACCTCAGCCTTACCAGGTGCACATCTGCCTCAAGCCAGGGGCTCATAGGGTCCAGGAGCTCTAAGATGGTGGCCAAGCCATACAGAGAGAGGGGCAGCCTCCGGGCAGGGCGGTGGCCACTGCAGCAGAGTCGTGCTTTCTGGGGTGTGAAGAGGGAGACAAGAGTGGGACCTGCTAACCACATTTTGATTGTATCACTGAAGCCACGCCTATCCCTGAGGCTGTCTGAAGGAAGGAACCTTTGTAGGTGGACCTCCTGGCGGTTTTGGTGGGGCCTCTGCTGGCTGCTGGAGTTAGAAGCTGTCCGCTGACTTCATGGCGAAAGTCCAGAAGGCTGATTCAAAACAAGCACCCAGGTTGCTGAAATGGAGCTTGAACCTGCCCTGTGACCCACGGTGGTCAAGACAAACTCCGTGCCCATTTCTCCCCAGTGCCTCTGCAGGGCTTACCTTACATCTCAGGATGGCATCCTTCCAGCACCTTCCAGCACGGAACTCTGAGCTGCAAACCACAGAGGAGGGTGGGTCAGCTCACCAGGGCTGCCCTGGAAACCCCCGGGTTCCCAGGGCCACCTGCACTCAGTGCCTCTTGGTGCCCCAATCCTCCCTCCATCCTTTTGGGCTGCACCAAGGCCAGCCCTTCAGCCTCAAGCCCCAAGTAGGACCACAACGAGCAGCATCCAGAAATTACCAACAGTGGCCTTAGCTTTGGTACCCATGGGGGTCCTGTCTAGGCCAGGCAGCCCTCCCTGCATAAGCCAGGCCGAGGACCCTGTTAGCTTCTAGCCTTCCCTTCCTCTGCCCTGGGCTAGAGACTTCCAACTCCTCGGCCCTCATCAACCCATGAGAGGGGCTGGCTTGCCCTAGATGTCCCCCATAGTGACAGTGTACTGTGAGCTCTGCTGCAAGCCCAGGGTGCCCCCTCCGCCAGTCACTACACCCCCTCCCAGCACCCCTCCCACACACATCGTTCCTCATCACATTCCCTGCTGGTTTCGCCCAAAGTAAATGGAAAAGATGGGACGTTTTTCTTACCTTCTGTCAAACCATCTCCCAAGTGTCCTCCTCTAACCAGCTCATCAAGGTGATTTGGGGAACAAAGTGGGCAGAGAAATTCAGCCCTGGAATCACGAGTTGTAAAGAGCTGGGGGATTATTCCTGGTGCTCTGGAGCTTCAGCTGGTCCTGTGCTCCCTAACCTTAACCCTAGCCCCTAACCCCTAACCCTAACTCCTAACCCTAACCCCTAATCCTAACCCAAACCCTAATCCTAACCCTAACCCTGGACAGGTGTTGCCCCCCCCTCAGGGAACTGCCAGGACAAAGGGTCGAGGAGACGTGGGGACCTGCCACAAAGTCCACCCAGCCCATGTAAGTGAGAGGCTCAACATCCACCTGTCTGCTTTCCTGACTGTCCCAAACTCAAGCAAAATGATGTGGAAAGTGAAGTTTTTGTTTGGCGCGTTGGTTGTTTGATGGACCAGCCAAATGCAGTAGTGCAGAGGGGAAGAGCAGAGCAAGGAACTGCATCTGCAGCTGGCGGGGAGCAGTCGCCTGCGGTAGCCCACGACCTCCAGACCAGCCCACACTCGGAGTTTTTAACAGTTCCCCAATTCTCAGAGACAGACTAAAGTTTAGAATTTTTTTTCCACTTTTCCATTTATTCCTATAAAATAACTTCCCTCTTGTTCAAACAAGAGGGCAAAGGTGAGGGCGGGCAGCCAACGTGGGTGGAAGAAATCCCTTTCCATTCAGCATCTTTCAAACTCTTCTCTTAATCCCGGAGTCGGTTTCACTCTGGCCAGTCTTGAGGACTACGTGTCAAACATGAACAGTGTCCCGTGGTTAAGCGACGATATGGAGTCATAGTGAGAAATGCCACTCTTATTTTGGGGAGCGCATTTCCCCACACAGACGGGAGTGGCTCTCTGTTTTTGTGCATTGGTCAAACTGAGTTCTGTTCATGCCGGCTTGGACTGTTTTATGACTTTAGCTGATGACACGAACCGTTAAGGAGCTCCAAGATGAACAGAGACAGTCCTTGGTCAGAAAACACAACGCTCTCCTTGGAGGACAGTGAAGAGGAGGAAGTGGGCAGGGAACGGGAAATGCTGATGGCGCTCTCTCGAGTCAGAAGCATCCTTGATGACCGCCATTTGTCTGCTAGGAAGGGAGATGCTGGTCCAGTCGGGCACGGCCTTAACTGCAGTCAACTATGACATCTGCACATTTGCAGGGGCCACTTTACAAGTCTTTCCATCCTTACAGATCCATGAAGAACAGCAGGGGTTGCAGCACGGTGGGAAACTGTCAGAGAGCCCGAACAGAGGGTCCATGGGCTTCCCCACCCCCAGCAGCCTCCCCACAGGCCACCCAGGGCACAGATATCCCAGCAGCCTCCCTGAGAGCCCACCCAGGGCACAGATATCCCAGCAGCCTCCCCACAGGCCCACCCAGGGCACAGATATCCCAGCAGCCTCCCCGCAGTCCCACCCAGGGCACAGATATCCCGGCATTGAGGCTACTCCCTCAATCCATTGCTTAACTCCAGAAGCCTTTCTTAGAAGGGCAGGGCTCCGACTTCAGCTCTGCCCCCAAGTCAAGGCGAAAGCAAGAAAACTGAATCTCGGGCCAGTTCACACTGAATCCACCAAGACCCAATTCGCTCGCCCCCAGTGCCGATCACCCTCTGTTTGCAAAGAAGAAGCTCAAACACAGCTATCACGAGACCAGTCATCAAAGACAAACAACAAGTAAACAGTCAAGTCGCAAGGTCAGGCTCTTTGCCACCGGTGTTTGAAGAGCGGCAGATTCCGTGTAAGGAAGAGGCCAAGGGCACAGGAGGTGTTTCTCGGAGCTCAGGTGGGGCCCTGGACACTCCTAACTACTGACAGGGCACTGGGTCAGGGGACCTCTGTGGCTCCCAAAGTTACAGGTGCCCACATTTCCAGGCAGCATTTGAGGAGCAAGGGGGAGCTGCCTCTGATGTCTCAGGACTGGCAACACCCTCCACACCTGCTCCCCAGAGAGAAATCCCAGAGTCTGGATTAAAAATGCCAAGGGCCTTACTCTTGGTCCCACCATGAGTCCTCCCAGCTCCCAGGCCCCTCCTCACCCACCTACTTGACCAGAGCCTCCTCCATTTCCTGCTTCTGTGCCCTGGATGGCTCAGAAACCCCAGCTCCATCATCACCACAACTTGGGGAAAATGCTGAATGTTATTTCAAATCGTAACTGTATCCTAAGTGTATAAATTTATAACATACATTTATAGCATGTCATACATTATATCAATGTATACACATCTAAATGTATATACGCTTATAACATATAAATATCAAGTTTATTTCCATTTGTTGCTGAAAGGATTGCTACGGGCTGCATTAACTAAAGCAGAATGGTCATAAAGTGGAAGAAAAAGCAGTTTTAGTAAAAATAAAGCAGCTAAATAATAAAGAGAAAAGGCAGATAAAATAATAAAAAGAAAAGGTGGTGGCCACAAGCCAGGGTCGCCTGGAGCCCTGGATGCTGGGACAGGCAGGAAGGAGCCACCCCTAAGACTTCACAGTAAATATAATAAAAAAATTTTTTTAGGAAGTAAATGTAATTGAGCACAAAACTTTTCTGTACTGGTTAGAAATTCCCTCCACAAGTCACAGGAAACCGGATCATTAAGCCACTAGCTCTTCAGGCAGCTTGAAGTCCGTGGGTGGGCACCCCACACCAACTCTCATATTTACCATCCACCCTTCTCCTGTGTTGACTTTTATCTTCGCGCTTTTGGTCTCATGGTCACCAAACAGCTGCTGTGGCTCCAGGCATCACATCCATATGAGGATGGGAGGAGGAAGGGCTTTCCCAGCTCACCTGTTCCCTCATCTTTCCTTAGGAACCTGCAGCAAATTTGTCTTGGATCTCAAAGTCCAGCTCAGACTGTCCACTGCTTGCAGAGAGGGAGGCTGAGAAGCCTGGGAATGACCTGATCCAACCAGCGTACATCGGCTTAAGCTGGGCACAGGCCGCTTTGAGCAACAATGGGTCTTGTTTGCAAGGCAGAACGCAGGTGACAGCCTAGGTTCACCCCTGAGCATTCTAAAAGCCAAGATAAAAGGAGAAATTTAACTTCAACCAGAAGAAGCAAAATACTAGCAGGCCCTTGTCACTTGGGTCTCCCGGGAAGAGGCCCGGCGAGGGTGCTGGCGGCTTTGCTGTGGCAGCTGCATCAGCAGGAGGGGCCACACTCAGCACTGTGGGCAGGTGGGCAGGGCCGCTCCACACAGGCCGTCCCTCTGTCCTCCCCGGCCCCTTCGCCCCCGGCCACGATGACCTTCACTCCACCTGGCCCATTCCCCACCAGCTGGGCCCCAGTGGACACCCTGCCCGCTCTGGGATTGTGGCATCCTCTGGATTCTGGTTCCCTCCATGGTGTCTCCATGTGCCTGATGCTCCAGGGACAGATCCTCTGGAAGCCACAGCCTTGTCCCACACATGAGGTCCTGCTGGGGAAGGGGAGGCCTCATCTGCCCAGGATTGGGAACTTCCCTCCAAGAAGCCCCTCAGAGCTGGAGTCAGGGAGACATATGGGCTGGAGGCCAGCAATGTGATGGGCACACAATACCCCTTGTGGTGCCAGGGCCTGGGGTGGTTGACACTAGGCCAAGGCAGAGCCTACCTTCTTTCCTGTGTTTGCTGCACTCAGCAGACCCTGGTCTGTAGAAGATGCTGGAGAGGTACCCAACCAGGAGCCTGCGCCTGCAGGTGACACGAGGTCTGTCGCGTGCTGGATGGTGACCCCAGAAGACATGCCGGCATCCAAACTCCAGGAACGTGTGGGTGTGGCCATGCTTGGATAAAAGGTCTTTGCAGAATAAGTTTTGGATTTTGAGATGTGGAGGCCATCCTGAATTATCCATGCAGGCCCTGAGTCCAGTGACCGGTGTCCTTACAGGAGGCAGAGGAGGAGAGAGAGAGAGAGAGGACAGGCGGCCACGTGAAGACGCAGGCAGAGGCTGGGGCAATGCGGCCGCAACCCAGGACGCCTGGAGCCCCAGACGCTGGAACAGGCAGGAAGGGGCCACCCCTAAGACTTGGCAGAGACTGTGGGCTGGATGCCCTCTGGATTTCAGACTTCTGGCCTCCAGCCCCAGAAGAAAATATGCTACTGCTCCAAGCCTGCTTGTGGTCATTTCTTCTGGCCACTGCAGAACACACAGAGGGTGTGGAGATCGGGAGGCTTCAAAGAGAGAGACAGACACTGGGCGGAGGGCAGAACCAGTGCTGGGGGACGCAATGTGAGCCAGGCCAGAAAGACCATGAAGACGGGAGGCCAGCTCCGTGCACAGAGAGGAGGTGCGGCACTCTCTCAGAAACGCCTCTGCCGCCACGCCACCTCTGGAAATCCACACGACCTCTCTGGGCCCTGGTCTCCAACTGTAGAAAGAGACAAGGACCCTGCTTGCCTCATGGAGACACTGTGCAGGTTAAATAAACTCATAAACATACATCACTTAGGAGCTTTATGTATAAATACTGTCATGATTTTCCCGTAATTTCTCAATATAACCCAAACTGACCCTTTGGGTGGAGGGGACTATGAAAGGGCCCCCTATGAATGACTGTGAAGTGACCACATCTGACCTGCTGCACGTCCTGATCACGACTTCAGTGGAAACCGAGTGGACCCCGCCCTGGGTCTCAGGCTCTGGTTGGGCCTCCTGCGGTGGGCTCCCCAGGCTTCCAACCCTGCAGTGTTTTTGTGAAGTGTTTCATACTCTCTTCACCCTGAGAGTTCGGGGTGGCAGCCTGCTGGTATTTTTCCCTGGGGGATCTCTAGGGGAGAGCAGCCATGCGTCGCAGGAGAGGACGTGTGCCCAGGCTACAGAGCTGAATGAAATCTGAACACAGAAAATCTGACTTGTAGAGAGAACTCAAGCACCTGAAACCGCCGTTTTCTTTCATTTGACTGGAGGGACACTGTTCCCGGGTCCAGACTTCACAGAGGAGGCCGGGGGAGATGCTCTCTGACCTCCGCTCTGAGACCACGCTGCTGTGAAGGCAGGGGCGGGCCTGCGTGGAGTCCCTGCTCCGGGAGGTGGACACTGCCCTCTGGCCCCTGAGGCATCTGCTTGCCGGTGTGGACACACTTCCTCCCAGGTGCTGGGAACTTGGTCTTCAAAGGAAACAAAATGTATTGTGAGTTGTAACCACCACAGACAGGTTCATTTGCAGGGGACGCGCAGCCGCTCCTGAAAGGGGGACTGGGAATGATTTCCCGATGCTTCTGTGGTTCCGCAGCCTCCTGAGGCCTGAAGAGCAGCCACAACATGCAGCAGAGTCCAGTTCCCGGCAAATGGCCCCAAGCCTCAAACCTTCCCGCAAACATGTGATTCACATCCTGGAATTGACAATAAAACGCTGGCTTCGTAAGTGACTATTAAAACACTGTTAGGTAAGGAAGGTGTGAGCAGGTGGTTAATAAAATCAGAGCAGAGTAGCATTGCCAAGTGACAGCGGCCTGGGCTTCTGTAGAAGGAAGCGCCACCCATCCGTGGCTGCCACCAGCTTCCCTCCAAGCTGCGCTCAGCCTCATCCTCATGGAGCTTGCGGGAAACGCCACCATCTCTCTTTGGGTTCAATTTGTAAATTAAAACCTCGAGGTCGGTGTCCCAGCTTCACTCTGCATTTTCTGAGCCTCTCAGTAAACGGGAAACCCAGGGCTGTGGAGTAGGGGGCCAGGAGCCTTCTGTAAAGAGGCCCCCCGCAGACACAGACAGGAGAGCTCTGTGATCCTGGCTTTGGCTTTGCCACTTCATGCTTTCCAAAATTCCTCCAACCCTGGCGGTGACCGTAGCTCCTTCTGTGTGTGGACGTGTATGATTTGCACACGTGCTGGCTGGTCACTTGCTTGCTTGGATGTGGTTTAATGGTGCTGTAAGCTCTGTGCAGTGTGACCTTCCGCTTCTCTCACTCTTTCCCTGTCCTGTAGGAGAGAATAATTATGAACATGCCTGGCACTGTCAGGTTTGCTGGCATCCTGCTGGTCAAGCGAAGCCTGGTTCTAAGCCCGGGGCCTGAGTCAGGCACTGCAAGGCACTAAAACCAGGAGGAGGAAAGAACCCAACGGCCTTTAAAGCAACTATCTCATGGAGAACAGTGGCCCTGAACCCTCCTCTCCTTGGTGAGGCTCTAAGTTCTCACGGAGCAGAGACCTGCAGGGACAGAAGTCAAGCCCATCGACCCCCCATCCTGAGGAATACGCTGGGTTCATTGCAAGTATTTCCATGTTTCCACGTTGACAGGTTGCAATGCTGGTCGAGGACCCCGGTGCCACACTGTCACCTCTCCCCTCCA
Organism: Cacajao melanocephalus; assembly: GCA_963573385.1. Taxonomy (NCBI): domain Eukaryota; kingdom Metazoa; phylum Chordata; class Mammalia; order Primates; family Pitheciidae; genus Cacajao; species Cacajao melanocephalus. The sequence goes on along the minus strand of CAUYLG010053350.1, from coordinate 2,525 downwards.
GGGGAGGCTGTGGCCTGGGAAGGGCGTCGGGCCCTGAGGAAGCCCCTCTGACACCCTTGGCTCTGTGCCTCCCTGGCTGTTCACCAAGGCATGGGCATGAACTGGCCGAGTGCCTTTCTGCCACGGGCTTGCCTAGGAAATGCCCTCTGCAGCTGGAGGACGGGCACCTTTCTGCCATGGGCTTGCCTGCAAGTCCACCCCACAGCCCCTTCTTGTGCTGCCCAACCCGCCCCAGCCAGGGCAGGTGCGCTGGTCAGTGAGAGCCAATGGGCACAGCAGGGGATGCCACCCCGGGTCCCTGAGCGGTGCAGGCCCCTGTCCAGTCGGTGGGCAGAGCTGGCAGCCGGAGGAGCTGGGTCTGCTGCATCCACATGGCTCATGGTAGCAGAAGGCACAGCCAAGTCCAGGTGCAGCCCACGCTGGGAGGGGTTGCTAGGTGCTGGGACCACCCAGTGGAGCTCCTCACCCAGGCCCAGGCCCAGAGCCTGGCAGCACGGAAAGCCTGAAGGCTGAGCTGGACTGTGGCTGAGAAAGACGCGGAGGACCATGGGTTGCCGCCCAGGATACAGCACCCCGATAGGAGGTCAGAGGGGCTTGCCCCAGAGAGCCCCCCACAGGCCCAGGCAGCCCAGGAGACCTGTGGGGTTCCCGGGGCTCCCTCAGTGCCAGGGCGAGTTGCCTCCTTCATCCAAAGGCCTTCAAACGGCTGGTCCCTAGGCGGCAGCAAGGGAGGAGGACAGGCAGGAGGACTGAGGAATGGAGACGTCGCAGCCTTCCCCAGTGGTCACGCCGAGCCCGCCACCTCTTCTGGGCTCCCAGATACCCCTCAGGCCTGAATCCCCCTTCTCCCGCACCTCCTGTGGCCACCTCCCACCCTGCTGTTGTCTCATGACCTGGGGATACCCCTTTCTCCATGAGCCATTGTATTTTAAGAAAGAATTTGGGATTCTAAAAATATCTCAGGGCCTTAAGAAATAAATAAACAGGTTTGGTGCGGTGACTCATGCCTGTAATCTCAGAACTTTGGGAGGCCAAGGCAGGTGTATCCCCTGAGGTCAGGAGTTTGAGACTACCTTGGCCAACATGGTGAAACCCCATCTCTATTAAAAATACAAAAACGTGCCAAGTGAAGTGGCGGGTGCCTGTAATCCCAGTTAGTCGGGAGGCTGAGGCAGAAGAATCATTTGAACCCGGGAGGCGGAGGTCGCAGTGAGCCAAGATCACACCACTGCACTCCAGCCTGGTGACAGGGCGAGATTCCCTAAAAAGAGAGAGAGAGTAGAAAGAAAGAAAAGAAAGAAGAGGAAAGAAAGAAAGAAAGAAAGAAAGAAAGAAAGAAAGAAAGAAAGAAAGAAAGAAAGAAAGAAAAGAAAGAAGAAAGAGAAAGAAGAAAGAAAGAAAGAAGGAAAGAAAGAAAGAAAGAAAAAAAGAGAAAGAAGAAAGAAAGAAAGAAAAAGAAAGAAAGAAAGAAAGAGAAAGAAAGAAGAAAGAAAAGAAAGAAAGAAAGAGAGAGGAAGAAAGGAAGGGAGGCAGGGAGGGAGGAAGGGAAAGAAGGAAGGAAGGAAGGAAGGAAGGAAGGAAGGAAGGAAGGAAGGAAGGAAAGAAGGAAGGAAGGAAGGAAGGAAGGAAGGAACACCTGCTGCCACCCTTCAGGAACTGCACATGGGCTGGGCAGGAGGGCGGGAGCGTGGGGCGAGGGGGCAGCCTCTGCACGATGCATCCTGGGTGTCTGAGCCTGGGCCCCCGTGGAGCTGGAGGCTGTGGGATGGGACGAGGACTCCAGAATAGTGCTGATGCCTTGGAGGACTTCCTTTCCCCAAGGATGTAATGCTACTCCTGAGGTCACTGCTGGACAGCGGACACGGGGTGGTCACCTGGGCCTCCTCTGGAGCTGGGGCTGGTAGAACCTCAGGACCACCAGGGTGTTCGCATCTGCACAGTGCCTGCCTTCCGCCGGGCTGAAAAGATGACAAAAAGGGCTTGGGGGCCCCGGGCTGGGCCGCCTCCTTCCTACCAGGGCCTGAGTCACTAAGCTCACACCCCAGAGTTCAAAGAAGAAAACTGGATTCTTGCCTTCAACCTGCTTGGAGCCACCTGGAAAATTTTATACATTCCTCAACCCTTATCTTTCTATCAGCTGCTTGTTAAACGTAGCTACATAGCTACACGGGCCTTCTGTACAGCAGATTATTTAAATCATTTGCTTGAAAACTGTACTTCATTCACATTCAAATTCAGTTATTTGACATAAATTTACCTTTAAATAAATCATACAATGTGTGCATGACACATCACAGTAATTATGATTAAGAACTATGTCAGGCACTGGCAAATCAATCAGCAAGTGATCAAATGATAAATTGGCCATTGATGTTTGACTCACTTTTTTTTTTTTTTTTTTAAAGAAAGAAAAAGAGAGGAAAGAAAGTGAGAGTGAAAGAAAGAAAGAAAAAGAATGTATGAGAGAAAGAAAGAGGAAGAAAAAGAGGGAGAGAGAACAGGATTCTTGTTCTACTGCCCAGGCT